>JBAMAX010004750.1:0-168959 GCA_037043745.1 Chymomyza amoena | reverse complement strand
TAGTAGGCTGTTTAATCCTTATACCAACTTGAATGTTGCTTAGTAGGCGTTCAAATTTTGTAACTTTTAATATAGTTTGAAATTATGACAGAAAACATTATTTTCAATCTAAGCACAGAAGCAATAAGTCGAATTAAATAAAAACTTAAAAATTAAATATATTTTTTTTAACTAACGTTCCCTGCCGGCTTCGCAGCGCATTTGCTACAAAATAGTTTACTTTTAAATAGTATTCAAATTTTGTTGTATAAAGTCAAAAATAATATAGTTCTAGTATTAAAATAAAATAAAATAAAATGTCTGTTCCTAGCGAATATGATTTGGATGTACATTTCCGGTCACAGTTGCATAAATTGGGTGATGTTTATGCCCAAAAACTAAGTCGTACGGATGTCATTATCAGTCACAGCTGGCTGGAGCTCTTTACGAAAGCACCAAAATGTGAGAAATATGCGCGTAACTGTCTAATGCTGTTGATGTACAGCCAGCTAAAAGAATTGGGACATTTGGAGGAGCCATTTACCAATTTGGAAAATCAAAAAATATGCTTGGAAAAGTTGGTGTGCGATTATAAAAATGTTAAAAATGATGATAGGAGCATAGACTTATCGACTACTTTTACTGGCGCTGATGATGCTAGTGAATGCAAAAGTGCACAGTCCGTAAAAACAACGCCGCATGATCTAGCAGCAGAATCTATAAATTTAGAGGACTTGGAGCAATCGAGTCCGAGTGATTCAGATCTTAGCGAAATGTCAGTAGTTCCCTCAATGTATGACCAAGGTAATTTGAACAATGACCTTCATAAGACAATAGCGAGCCATATCTGTCGTGACACATTGAATGCAATAGAAGAACTCAAACAATGGTTCAATGTGGATGGTGAGAGCCGCTTCTTAAGCACTGCATTTCAATGTTTAAAGTTCTTGGATCCCAGTTTTCAAGCTCAATTCAAGCAACTCGATCTTAAATTCGATCAATGTCTGCAACATATTATAGAAGTGGAACGTGATCGTCATGAGAAGAATGTGCGCATGATTTACGATCTCTACGATCAGCAACGTAAGCAGCAACGCAAGGAGTTGCAAGTCAAAGAAGAACAATTGCGTTGCGATCAGCTGGCCTTGGCGCTGGAGCGTGAAAGTTTGAATTCCCGTCTGGAGCAGCTGAAGCAGCAGGAGGATCTTCACCGGCAGTACAAGAATGCGACTCAATATAGTGATAGACTTTTGCATTTAAAGATAAGCAATGCACTTAACCGCCTACCGGATATTAGTTTAGAGCATCTGCAGGTTGATCAACAAGGTTGGATTAATCTAAATTATCATGGAGCCTGCGTCAAATGCGAAATTATGAAGCAGCAGCAGCAGCTACAACAGCAAAGAAGTGGCATTTTGAGATCCAAGCTAAATTCTGACGAAGATAAAGCAATCCCGCCGAAAGATTATGAAAATATCCATGAGAATTCGGATAAGGATTCGATGTTATAAAAATTTTCCGCAGCGTGGCTTAAATCTTGACCGCCAGTACGTACACACAGTTCTGTTATGATGTTCTAATTACGTTCAAATGTTTATAAAAAAATCTATATATTTTATTTAATCATGTAATTTTTAATGAATTAAAATAATACAATTTTATTGCAAAGCTTTATGGTATACAATTTTTTTCGTTTTCTGTATATATATACAGTATAGACGGTTTTCCGACACGCGTCCATGTAAAAAAAACCGGATATTTCAAATTCACGCCTTGTTGATAAGACGAACTGGAAATTGCAATCGCTTGAATTCAAACGGCATATCAGATGGAATCATAGGGATTCGAGGTATGGACACGTCCCCATCTTTGAATTTGCCAGTCAAAATCGTTGCTTCAATCACGATTGCCATTAACTTTTTAACAGCGAGTCTCGTACCATTACACAAACGTGACTGATTGATATTACGTAGCATAATGATAGTAACACCAATTTTCAATTCGAGGTTATGTGGTGGTAATCCGAGCAAGTCCAAAGAATTCAGAAATTCCGTTGTATAATGAACCACATCTTCCTCATTAGTGAACGTATCTAAAGACTTATACGAAACCAAATTGCCAGGAATTTTTGATTGTATGGCTATGTTCAAATCACTGACGTCTTCGTTTTTCGCTATTTTAGGTTAGGTTAGGTTACACTGGCTGGCCACAACAGAGTGCAGCCTAGCATAGACCTTTTGGTCCTTAGCTGTGCCAGATTTGAGGTTATTACGCAAAGTGATGGTCGGTTAAGAATTTTACTTTTTTGGCGAAATTAAGTCTCCGCCCAACTTGCAGCCTGGCCACTTCTTCTAGACCGACAAACGCTGGTCCTCCTAGGGTAGTCAAACGATGTCTAGAGGTGGCTGGGCAGTCGCAGAGTACGTGTGCTGGGTCTCAGGGACTTCCGGATCGCTGCAGATCCTGCATAATTCGCTTGCCGTTAGTCCCATCCTATGCGCTTGCTTCGCTAAGAGGCAGTGTCCTGTTAGCACACCCGTGATGGATTCTGCATTCAGTGCGTGAGAGTTGCATTATAAAATTACTTTTTTTCCTGCCGTAATGAGCCAGCATGATTTTCGCTGTGTGACAGCTGTCTAGATTTTTCCATCTAGCTTCAGCTCTGCGCTTCATGTTGCACTCCAGCATAGCGTTGAGATGTTTGATCGGTCGGCGTACGTCGTGTATTTGTGCATCCGGAAGCTCAACACCGCTTTTGGCAATTGCATCCACCATTTCATTCCCCATTATGCCTTTATGTCCAGGCACCCAGTAGATATTCAGTTTACGAGCCGCAGATAGTCTCTGGATGACTGCCTGGCATTCAAGGACGTGGAAGGAGGATGTACAGTGCGATACAATAGCCTTCATAGCGGCTTGACTATCTATAAAGAGGCTTATCTTTGTTCTAGTTGAAGCGTTGGTGCATGCCAGCTCAGCCGCCTTCATTGCGGCGAATACTTCAGCCTGGAAGATGCTGCAGTGGTCCGGAAACCTGTAACTTTGACTTACATTAAGCTCCGAGCAGTATACTCCAGCACCAACGCCCTTTTCCATCTTTGAGCCGTCAGTAAATAGGTTATAGGTATTGTGACTGGGTATAAGGCCTTTACGCCAGCCGTCTTCCTCCATCGTCACCTTTACCCTTTTCCCAAATTGTAGGTTCGGTATGACATAGTCAATTTCTTCTTTCGCTATTTTAGCAGCGAAACATGATTTTTGTAGCGTTGTGATATGTTTGGAAAGACACTATCAATTATATCTTCTTTCGACTGAGTAAAACGGCCAATTTTTAATAGTTGTTTCGAAAATGTGTCGGCAGATGCATCATTTAGCAATTGAACACCTTCATTAGTTATTAACTTCAATGTTTCCACGTGTCTCTATAAATATGATGACAAGCATTGATTTCATCAGCAGGGGTTGATCTAGGAATTACAGGCAATATTTGTCGAAAATCTCCAGCCAGTTCAATCAATGCACCACCGAATAACTCTGAACTTCCTCGAAGATCTATCATTGTTCTATCCAAAGCTTTCACTGACTTCTTGTCAACACATTTGTTGTGCCAGACGTTTTTGATATAATGTATGTTGGTGTTTCATTCACCTGAAAATTCAACGGTAACTTCAAATCTGAGTGAGCCGTTCGACGTCCATCCAACAGAGTAGCAGCTATCCCAGAAGAAACCATCGCCAAGCATAGATCTTCAATATGAATTACATTAAATTCCATCACTATATTACGTTCTGCTTGACGTACTCGAATCAAAATATCTTCTGATAAATGAACTTGATATTTTATCCACAATTCAGGTGGGTTTAATGGAAAACATGTTGCCAAAATAATCGCAAATAGAACACGTATTTGATATGGATGAGCAGTAATAGCAGAATCTGCTAAGTTTTGATCTCAGTGCAAATCATTTTCCAACAAATTCAATTTTTGACATGCCTCTAGCAAAAATCAAAATTTTGATGTAAACGTTTTATACATACTCGACGACCCTGTAGAGGTATCTCCGGAATATATTCGTGCGGGTCTCCTTTATTACAGCTTAGCACAAATCTGCAAAGATAGCGTTGCATTTCATGTTTAGGTGTTCCTTTTCAGTTACAGAGTAGACTTGATTGATAACGCGCAACGATGAGCCGAGAACTGGACCGCAGGGCAGCGATACTGGAGTCACTACGCACCGGGAAAACGAAAAAAATTACATTCAAGATAAAATAGTAAATCGTCAGAATGATCGATGGATCTGCCAAGATCCTGAACAAGTGCCTACTGTCATGCACATGAAATTTCCTGCTTTAGTCATGGTTTTGGGTGTCGTAAGCAGTGATGGGGACGTCATGCCACCCCACTTTTTCGAGCAGGGGCTTCGGTTGAACCCCGAAGGATATATCGAAGTACTGAGATCAGTTGTGAAGCCTTGGATAGACCGAGTGACCGCTGGAAGAGAATACGTGTTTCAGTAGGACTCTGCACCAGCTCACAAGCCCAGAAAGACTCAGGCTTGGCTGTACGAGAAAATGCATCACCACTGGTCCCCAGATTTGTGGCCACCGTCCAGCCCAGACTGCAATCCTCTCGACTACTACGTGTGGGGCGTAGTTAAACAACAAAGGACGCCCTGAAGGCCAAAATCATGGATGTGATGACCAACATGAACAAAATGGAGGTGAAACGGGGCTGTTCTCGATTTCGGTCCAGGCTTGAGCGGGTAGTTGTGGTTGAACTGATTAAGAATTTTCCAAGGATCGCGAATATATAAATTTTATTCGATTCGGCAGAATAGTTTAGTTCCAACATCCGCTCAAAGTTGAGTAAATTTTCAAATATAAAAAAAAAAAATCGTAATTTTTGGAATAAAAGTTAATGTTTAAAGTTGTTTTGTAAAAAAACTATGCAGCCAATTGCTATTTTTTAAATTGCTATAAAAAGGTACATAAAATTTAAATTTAATTTTTTCATCATTTTCGTTTGCCTGAACCACTATATTTGGACCACTTTTTCAACTTTGGAAGAAAATACAAAAAAACACAAAATACTCCAAATATTTTTTAACATAAATATGTTTGTTATTAATCTATTTACCTACTCTAAAAAGATTATTTGATTATTATTATTACTATTTTATTAAATACAAAATATTCTGACGCTGGTATAAGAAGAAGAACATGCACCAGATGCAGGCACTAAATTGAGAGTTGTTTGCTTATATTTTCACTTTACAATAAAAAAAGCATTCCTGTGACATTTGAAAAATAGGGTTAATCAATCCTTTTTATTTCCAGGTAGTTGTAAAACATATTATATAATTTAATTTGTGCCTGTTACTTTTCCTGGATAAAGGCTTAATATTTGTTTGGATTTGCCTGAACACCTCAGAAACATCATAGTTTTGTTTTGACTTTATACAACACACAAAGCAAAAAAAGTTCCAGGAAAAAAAAAATACAAGACGATTTTCATAAGAAACTTGGACTGAAAGTCGACTGCCCCAAATATGGATATGGTAATACAACTGATGGAAACTCATCCCGCAGGTTCTTTGAAGAAACAAAAACTACATCAGAAATAACTGGAGTGGATGCAGATATTATCAAAAGATTGGTTATTATTTTAAATATTCTGAACTGTAAGGAAAAAATTAATTAAAATTAAATGAACATATTTGGTGAATATGCGATGAAGACTGCAGAGCTGCTTATGGAAAAATATTCGGGAAAGAAACTAACTCCCACACTTCATAAAATTTTGGCACATGGCCAATCCATAATAGAATATCATTGCCTTCCCGTTGGGGAGATGTTAGAAGAAGCCCAGAAATCAAGTAACAAGAATTATAAAAAGATTAGAGCCATAAATACTTGTAAAATATCGCGATCAAGGGAAAACCAGGACCTCTTTAATACCAGATCCACTGGTTGCATCTTTCAGACATGTGAGATCCAACACAGAAATGCCAACTAATTATTCAAAAGAAATGTTAAGTCTTTTAGAAATCCCCTCAAATGTAAATGTGGATGATTATTTAAAAAAAAAACTGCTGATGTATAAACAAAAAATAAATCATCAAAATTTTCTTCATCAGTATAGGAAATATGGCGCAAGCAACAAAATCCAACTTCAACAATATATTGCACAACTTTCAGATATCGTATCACCATATATGAATATTTATATTTAAAGCCTAAAGATTTTTCTTTCAACTCCAATTTAATTCATAATAATATCTCAATTTGTTTAGAAAATATGATTTTTGCAACGGTCTTTCAGCTTCCGTGCCACTGTGCAACGGGTGCCTTGTTCTCATTGAGTTCCTTAGGTCGCTCTAAAGTTTAACCTTACTCTTAAGCTCTTGAAAGTAAACTTAGCTCTGGCTGCAATTTACTGAACGGCTTGTAAACGGAAAAAGAACTAGATCACGGTTTGCGTCATAGTTGCGATAGTTTTTGACCTTTAAAACACTTTAAGCTGCAGTTTAATTATTGAGCGCTCAAAGGGCAAACCAAAACATATGTAAATACTAATTTAAGAAAACCAGCGAGCGATAGATGGCGCTAATGAACGACTAAGTGGATCGTGTCTTTGCTATTGTTAAGCTTGAAGCGTGCGAATATTTTAGCTATCATAGAGCTCGAATTTTTGGGTATGATGTGCAAATGGCAGTAATACAGTTCAGCTACATCTATATTTCCAATAGTATTATTCCATATATATTACATACATATATATTATTCCGATGCGGATCATGCATGCTCGCATTTTTGTTTCTTTGCTCTTTCTTTGTTGTTGTTGCATGTGCCTAAGAAACTAAAAGGAACAAAAATTCATTTTTGGATTTTTTTGTGTTGACGTTTGGAGAGAATGGGAAATTTTGCAATTAGGCGCAGGGCAATTTCAGTTTTTGTCAGTTCATTTTGTTTCATTCGTGGCGTGCGTCGTGTTCCTTGTTGACGGGTTAAAAATTGATGAAAATCGTGTGAAAAACGTTGGAAAAGTGGAAAATTTGTGCATAAAAGTGTTTATGTTATATTGCTGCATAAGTGGAAAATGATATCTAAAGCGGTCGTAATGTTTTTGCAGCTTATTTGGTGTTTGCACAAGGCGCAACTACGTCGGGCTTAAGTCGACTTCAGCAGCGGGCGTCGGCGTCGTAGTTTTTTCTTTCAGTTTATTTGCGGTTGGCTTTTAATTTTTTTGTGTTTTTTTCGAGTGTGTTATAAGTGCAAATAATAATTAAATAAAATTAAAATTAATTTGTTTAATCGCATTGATTAAAATGATTATAAGATGCTGTTCAATCGCTGCGGTAGCATCAATCGCTGTGAGTCGGCGTCGCTGTCGTCCCAAGGCGTGTGCGTGTGTGTATGTGTTTTTTTTTGGTTCCGTTTTTTACTGTAATTCCGTAATACCGTTTTTTCTTCTTTTTGTTTTGTGTTTTTACTTTCGAGTGTTTTAATACGCATAATATTTATTGTTGAAAAGTGATTATTATTTAAAAATTATAATTTATTTGTGCTATTGCCTTATTCACTGTGCGCAGCAGCAGCGACAGGCTTGCGTCGACGTCGCTTCGTAGTCAAGCAGCAAAGCCTTGGAGTCGATTTGGGGCGCCGCAATGGTCAACTTTGTGAGTATTTTTTTAATATTAAATATTAAAAAAAGTTCGGCTACAAATTTTACCAAAAAGAAAACCCTTTTTTCTTATATTTGAAACAGACTTTATTAAATGTAATATGTGCCACATTGATCGATAACCTTTTGCCATTCATGGGCTAAAGCCATAATTCCATCTGTACAGAACTTCTGGATTTTCTGATTGAAACTGATTCTAGTGTGATTTGCAGGTCTCCACGGAATATAAATTTATACCATTAAGTGATTTTTGCAGAAATCGGCCTAGGCTATATGGTGGATGTATTAAAACATTGCCGTCAAGCTCTTTCAGTTTCTGCCGGGTCATCAGAGATGTGTGTGTTTTTTTTTTTGCCGTATTAACAGGTGGGTCAAAAAGTCTTTGGCCTAACTAAGAAAAACACAATTTTCTACAGTAATGCATAATTACTCATCAAAGTAGTTCCCTTTGGCAGAGATAAAAGCATTACACCGCTTTTCTAACTTTTCAATACCGGTGTTGTAGGCCGATGTGTCGAGGCCTTCAAAATGCGCTGCAGTTTCGGCGATCACCTTAGACCATCTTTTTGAGCTGGGAGAAAAAGTGGTAATCGCTGGGGGCCAGATCTGGACTATACGGTGGGTGGGGAAGCAATTCGAAGCCCAATTCGTTGATTTTGTCCTCTCTTTGAAGTTTCCATTCGTTGTTGTTTTTCTTTTGGTTTGAGGAAACGCGGCACCCACTTTGAAAACAGCTTTATCATGCCCCAAATGTTCGTGTATTATGGTGAAAATGGTACCTTTTGATAACTTTATGGCATCAGCTACCTCTTGAACCTTCAGTTTGCTGTTGGAAAGTATCATTTGCTCGACTTTTTGTACGTTTTCTGCCCTAACTGCCTCATTTGGACGAACAGAGCGTTCAGCATCATCGGTGTCTGTACGACCGCGTCTAAACTCAGCGAACCAGTATTTAACACTTGATTTTGATGGTGCAGATCCTTACAACACTTTTCAAGCCATTGGTGGGCTGTGACGGTATTTTTTCCCATCAAAAAACAATGATTAACATTAACACACGAAATTGTTTTGGATCCATGATTTTTGTAAACACAAAAGTAGCGTCACTTGAACCTCTGTAACTTGGGTAATTATAAACAGATTGACTTAAAATTTTGACAGGATGCATTTGAAAGATGGTAGTATCATAAGGATAATCAACTGGTGTCGCCATCTGTATGTCAGGCCAAAGACTTTTTGACCCATCTGTTAATGTTTGTAATGTTTGCTCAAATCTATTTAAGTGTTGACAGAACCAATCGTTTGACCAGGTTGTAGAAGCTCAATCCACTAGATACTCAGCATTAGTTTTCTTGGCGTCAATCCGTGGTTTGCTACCGTTTGCGAAGCTTCATCTTGCTTCGACCATGATTTTTTTCGCACATCATTGTCATACTTGATCCACTTTTCATCACCCTTGCAGAAATGGATCGATTTCGTTCCGATTTAGTAGTGATTATTAATTGTTTGCTGTTAATTCATGAGGCACCCAAACATTGAGCTTCTTTGTGTATCCAGCTTTCTTCAAATGGTTGATAACTGTTTGGTGATGATTGTCTAACAATGTCCAAGTTGCTTTTGTATCGGTCTGGCTCACCTTTTTCAGTGATTGCTCGACCAAAGCGGGTTGCATCTTTAATATCAAAAAAATGACGGACGTAAAGTCGGGCGCGGACGACTTTAGGATACCCTGTACCACTAGCTTGTAATAAAGTTCGATTTCTTCACAAAAAACCAAAAACAGAAGAATTTTTAAGCAAAAATTTTTTTTGACCGATCATTCCTATGGGAGCTATATGATATAGTAAACCGATTTCAATAAAATTTGACACAATGCTTAAATTCCTTAAAGAAGATCTGAATGCCAAATTTATTTCAAATATCTTTACAAACAAATAAAACACATCGAATTTTGTATAAAAAACGTGTTTTTGGACCGATTGGTCCTATGGGAGCTATGATATAGTCTACCGAACCTTAGTATCTATAAAAAACGAACGATGGTTAAAAACTTCTCTATTCACCCTGATCAAATTTTAGGTAACTTTGGGGTGTCTCCGACGACTTCTTCTATATGTTACATACATTTTCGGCTTGCACAAACTTAATATACCCTTTCTACCATACGGTATAGGATATAATAAGGCACATTTGATTTGCTTTTGTATTATTTGTGCACAGGAACGAAAAGGAAACCGATGCCGAAAAATATTCGGTAAGTGAACTAAATAAGAGAACTTAAGCTGCGAAGAATTCGTGAACGAATAATTGTCGTTTGGTTCACTTTTTACGTATACTAGTGGGCCCGTCAGACGTTGTTCTGCCCAAACTTTTTGAATACTCTTAAATTGTATAAACATCGTAAGATTCGCTAGTTAGCTTATCAATTATAAGATTTTTGGATTAGTTGGCTTTCATGACTCTCTAAAAAGCCGTTTGGACGAACTGAAGTATTCTTAAGAGAGCTCGCATCTCTAATAAATTCAAGCCCCACAGAAATTACATTTCAACCCCTTTGCGACTACGCTTCTGTCTGCACTTAATGTCCAATACCCTGTGTTGAACAGTTTTCCACTATGCTATATTCACGATATTCACAAAAATGCGTATATCTCACGAACCAATACACACAGAAACATTGCAATAGGCTTAAAATAAATTTCTTATAATTCACAACTAATTTAAGACGCACTTAATATAAAGCTGTTGTTACACATTTTTGTGGACGTGATTTTATTTAAACATTATTTTAAATTTTTATTATCTTAGTCTTAGTCTAGTTTATTTATAAACTTTATTATTTTAATTTTTTGTGGAAACTAGATTTCTTCTTTGGTTGGCCACATACAATTGTGTTTATAAGTGCCTAAATAATAAAGAATTAAAAAGAAACGTTCTCCACATTTGCTAAGTATTTTTGTCTTGTCAAAAAATCTGTTTGTTTCTTTAATTTTCTGGCAAATATCTTCAGTAGCACCAAGTCGATTTAAGTTTTTAACATTGCTCTATATCTTTAGAATGTTTTAGAAAATTTCTTTATATAAATTAATGTCCAAAAATTCCTTAGTTAAAAAAATGGAATTCGATAGCGAGAAATAGTAAATAAATTGAAAAATTCATGGATTTTCCAGCTCAGGAAACAAATGATCAACATCAGTGAAAGATATAGAAATCATATTTATTTTTCAAGAACGTCATTTGTCATGACGAAGATGTTTTTTACGACCAAAATTGATTTTTTCCCCCTTCTTTTTGACTATATATTTCGATTATAATTGAAAATTTTTTTTTTAAATTAGTCACTTCCATTTCTAATAAATAATGTGATTTCAAATAGCTTAAAAGTGAACTTAATTTTTCGCCTATTCGTTTTATGTGCTCTTACAACAAAACATTTGGGTTCAACCTACATAACCCGTAAAACCCTTTGCGACTACGCTTCTGTCTGCACTTAATGTCCAATACTCGGTGTTGAACAATTTTCTACAATGCTATATTCATGATATTCACAAAAATGCAATAAGCTTAAAACCTTCGCATTGACAACCTCTAACCCACGCAAAAATCACATTTAAAATTCATCGACGCGTTCATGAAAACTTTCGTAACACGTAACACATAAGTTTTTTTTATATACGTATATAGATTACCCGGATTCAGTGGCGTGTAACTATACCATCTGGAGCCGGTAACAAATCTTTGGATGGAGTCCTATTCGTAAAAATTATTACGTTGTACTTAGTTTAATTGTAATAAACCTCTTAAGTAGTTACTCAACACTGGTTATAATTTATATTTATACATTCATGAAATTTCTTTTCTCGAAACGTTTTGTTTCACAAACGTTTCTATAATATTATCCAAGTGTAAAGATCGGTCTATAGAATTTTCAATAGACAGTATAACCAAGATACGTTAGCTGTCTTGTCCCATACAGTTTCTTAAATAGGTAAATCATTTTTGTTTTGAAAATGATCTTTCGGAACTAGCTAGTAGAATATAGATTTAACTAGTATATAGATTTATTTTTTGAAAGAAGTTTAATTCCAACTTTATTATTATTTTTAGTTTGAGGTTATCAACCTGAGCGTTTACAAGCTGGAATTTATTTATTATTTTAAACATTATTTGTTTCTTTGCCTATATTAATTGGTATTTTTATTTAATAAATCAAATAAATAATAAATTTATATGTTGTACCTGACATGAAAAGCGATTAGATCGAAGGGTATTGATGTGCTTTTTAGAGTGATATATAACAATCAGATATAAAGATTAAGTAAACATTATTAAAGTAACAAAAAAATATTTGCTTGCTTTTTATTAACGAAACGAATTCTTAAAAAAATATATTAAGCTTTAAGCTGAATGACTGTAGATGTTATGGAACCATTTTTTTACAAAGGTTCTATTTTCGTGTTATTTATTAAATGTTTTAAATTTTATAAGATTTTAGTGGGCCCGGCAGACGTTGTCCTGCCCAAACTTCTTGAATAGTCTTAGAGTGTATAAACATAGTAAGATTTTCTAGTTAGCTTATCTAGACAATCTTAAGATTTTTGGATTTGGTGACTTTCATGACTCTCTAAAAAGCCGTATGGACAAACTTAAGTACTCTTAAGAAAGCTCGCATCTCTAATAAATTCATGCCCTACAGAAACTACATTTCAACATCTTTGCGACTACGCTTCTGTCTGCACTTAATGTCCGATACCCGGTGTTGAACAATTTTGTACTATGCTGTATTCGAGATATTCACAAAAATGGGTATATCTCACGAACCAATACACACAAACATATCGCAATAGGCTTAAAACATCCGTATTAACAACTTCTAAAACATTCAAAAATCAGATTTGAAATTCATCGACGTATTCTTGAGAACATCCGTAACACGTAAAACATAACTGTCTTTTATTTATATATATTAGTTTAAAATTAAAATATAAAACGGAAATGTCAACTTCCCTGTTTAAAGGTATAAATTTTGTTTCCTTTATATTAAATGACTTGACCAAGTAACTTAAATAAATAATTTAGCAATTAGCAAAGAATAAAATTATAAAATTTTTAAACTGTGTCTAAAGTTTTAGCAAAGTCAAGGTGAGCTTATTAGTTAATATGACAATGTTCACAATGCCACACTATGAAAAATATATAAAAAAATTTGTCCAAAAATTAAAAAGAAAATGTTAGGGGTGGCAACCCTTATCACTTAAGGGTATGAAAAATGGACGTTACCACCAATAGGCACACAAAATTTCATGACAATCGGGACAGTTGATTTGGAAAAATTTTTGGGGTGGCAACCCTTTTATAAAAAATAGATGTTGGCTGATTCTCTGACCTACCCAATAGACACACAAAATTTCATGAGAATCGGTTCAGCTGTTTCGGAGGAGTTTCATAAAAATGTTAGAGGTGGCAACCCTGGGTATAAAAAATAGATGTTGGCCGATTCTCAGACCTACTCAATATGCATACAAAATTTCATGAGAATCGGTACAACCGATTTGGTAAAAATTTAAAAAAAAATGTTAGGGGTGGCAACCCTGGGTATAAAAATTAATTGTTAGCCGATTCTCAGACCTACCGAATACGCAGACAAAATTTCATGTGAATCGGTACAGCCGTTTCGGAGGAGTACGGTAACTAACATTGTGACAGGGAAATTTTTTATATTAGATAGTTTTTGTAACTATTATACAAAACATAAGCGTAAAAATTAAAGATATTAGTATTTTTGTTTTTAATAACTTTTTGTTTAGTTTTAATAAATAAGACTATTTGGTTCATTTTTATGTCTGCGGCATAGTCCGGCTAACAAAAGACTAAACACTATAGAGTCCAAACACAATTTTTACAATTTTCGCTTACAATTCACAAACGGTTTAAGCCGTGCATTTTGAATTTAAAAAAATTTTATGCGCAACTTTTGGTTGTTGTCTTGATGAAATTTTTATTTTTTTGTTGTTTTTTTATATTTTTTTTTATTTTTTATTTTTTTGTAGCCAGGCCTAAGCGGGAATCGAACCCACGACTGGTTTGTTTTGCTCAGTAGTGCTTATTTTGCTCAGTAGTTCCAACCACTTAACTACCAGCACCACACCAGCGGCCAATCTTGATGAAATTAAAAATGCAATATATACATATTTCATTATTAGAATTTTCTTTTATTAAAAAAAATATAAAAAAAATTGAATTTAGCTTATTAGTTATTTTGTATGAGTTTCGGGACTTGCATGAGCACTTGATTTTTTTTTTTGTGTTTAATGCAGCTTAAAAGTTCTTTAAACTCCCGAACCACTTGAAAATTTAATCTAAAAGTCAATGAAAATTAAAATCTTATAAATATTATAGTTTTTAGTGAATTTATAGAACTTTTTTTTTCATTCTCCTTTGGCTAAATAACGATAAAACACTTCAAATAACACTGTCCTACAAAATTGAAAAAAATCAAAGAACTTTTCAAGCGACCTAGTGTACGTTGTAGGTCTTGACGAGTAGATCACGATAGTATGTTTCAAAATTGTCTAAAAATTTGGTCGCAATATTTTAAAAAACAAACGAAATACAACAAATTTTGTTAAAAATCGATTTTTTGACCGATCGTTCCTATGGGAGCTACATGATATAGTTAACGGATTTTGTTGAAATTTGGCACATTGCTTAAGAGCTCTAAAAATTTCAAAACGCCAAATTTGAACAAAATGGGTTGACTATATCATATAGCTCCCATAGGAACGGTCGGTCAAAAAATCGATTTTTTAACAAAATTTGTTGTATTTCGTTTGTTTTTTAAAATATTGCGACCAAATTTGGCACTTGTAAGTTTTTTATTGTTCTTAAGCATTATTCCAAATTTGGTTACGATATCTTCATGAACAAACGAATTATCCATCTAAAACATTTTTTTTTGTCGATGGAAATTTAATTTTCTTGTTTACAATAAGCGTTGTAACTTAAAAATTTATCGACCGATTTTAATAAACCATGACTTTTCTTACTCGGCATTGATATTTCTTTAAGATTAAATGTAAAAAATTAAAGGTGTTTTAACAAAATGTTACATAAAAATGACTGCAAAGTGTGAAAATCGAATAAAAAAAGTGTAAATCTTAGATAACTTTTAAAAATCTCGTAGTTGCTTTGTATGAAGTATAAACAAGTGTATATCATCTTAAAGCTTGAATCTTTTTCTTTCCAAAGCCGTAAAGCAATCGAAAATCGGTTGAAAAATGGCGACGTTGTGATAGTGGGAGTGATCGCAGTACCCGAAAAACGGTTTTTAAGCGATAACTTCCGATTTTGGGGGTGTTAGACAATTTTGAAACATACTATCGTGATCTACTCGTCAAGACCTACAACGTACACTAGGTCGCTTGAAAAGTTCTAAATCACTGTTGGACAGTGTAATTATTCATACCATATCATATTATCTTCTAGTTGAAAAGATTTATTATCTAACTCTGTAAATTACAATGGCTTAATGCTAGCTTAAAAATTACAAAAATTAAACAATCGAAATATATAATGATTAGATTACATCGACACAAATAACTGAAATACATACTCGTACATGATTTTTTACCATCATCATTTTAGATATAGTACATCTGATCATCTTATTATAAAATAGAGTGTAAAAATTATTTTTCTATATCTAGAGGCAAGTGAGGTGAATTGCTGAAGGCGATTCTTTCAGGAGATTTCGCTATTTAAAAAAAATTTCATGCCATTTAATATAAAAATAATACCAAAATAAAACGGTATTCATTTAAAAACTGCAGAAGCAACATCAGTATTTTAAAAATTTTATTATAAAAAATTGATGTCCAACTTTCGTGAACGTGTAAAATCACCTGCTGCTGATATAAGCCGGATTTCAAGTTTAGGCGGATTTTTAGCTTCACGTTTTGATGGTTTAAACTGGAGTGCCAGCTTATGGGAATTTAGCTTCACATTCTGTTATGTAGTGTCTCTTATTTGTGTCACCATCTATATAGTTTTAAAAAAGTTTCGAAAAAGATATCCCACCTACGATGACGAACCACTGCAGGATCTTCATTTAACCGTAACTCAGCTTGCAGAGCATAATCCAATTCCAATTGTGCTGATAAATGCTATTTAGTTTTGAAGGAATAATTTATTATGTCTCCAATGCGCCGCATGATTTTGGACCGGATGGACGCTACAAGACGCTACCGGCAATTCTATTGACGAATTAATCAAAAATCTATTCAACTGATTTCACATAAAGATTGGTACTTACAGAGGCGTGGGGAAAAATTATTGAGAATTAATTTTCTCCAGTGGGAATGGAGTAAACGCAGGATGGAGGAAGTGCAGGATGTCGATAAAGCTGAAGATGCGGGTAGAGACCGCATAAATAATACGCCAAAATGATAAAAATTTATTTTACACTTAATAAAAAAAATATATTGTACGTAACTACAATTATATGCAGTATATGACTCAAGAACCCTAAACAATTTCGACAAAAAAACCAAAAGTAAATAAATATAATGTTTACAATACAATTTAAATCGAAAATAACAAATTTGACATTATTTGCTCGGAGTTGTATCTACCTGAAAAAAATCTTTATATCGATTTGAAACTTTGACACAATAGAATTAATTCAAGCCTACTACTCTTGCTACAACTCTTTCATAATTTATAATCTACTTTCTAGATTATAAATCTAATATATAAAATTTCCCGGTCACAATGTTAGTTACCGTACTCCTCCGAAACGGCTTGACCGATTCTCATGAAATTTTGTGACCATATTGAGTAGGTCTGGGAATCGGCTAACTTCTATTTTTTATACCCAGGGTTGCCACCCCTATAATTTTTCTTTACATTTTTATGAAACTCCTCCGAAACGGCTGGACCGATTCGCATGAAATTTTGTGTGCCTATTGGGTAGGTCTGAGAGTCTCCCGACATATATTTTTTATACCCAGGGTTGCCACCCCTAACATTTTTTTTTTTTAAATTGTTACCAAGTTTCTAAGAAACGACTGGACCAATTCTCATGAAATTTTGTGTGCCTATTGGGCAGGTCTAAGAATCGGCCAACATCTATTATTCATTTCCCTAAGTGATAACGGTTGCCACCTCTAACATTTTTGTTTTTAATTTTTGGTCAAATTTTTTTTTATAGTGTCGCATTGTGTAATTTTTTGATTAACTAATATTTTTTAGGTTTTACGTGTTACGGGTGTTCTGATAAATACCTCGATGAATTTGCAATCTGCGTGTGTTAGAGGTTGTCAGTACCGAGGGTTTAAGCCTATTTGTGTTTGTGTGTATTGGTTCGTGAGATATACGCATTTTTGTGAATATTGTGAATATAGCATAGTAGAAAATTGTGCAATACCGGGTTTTGAACATTAAGTGCAGACAGAAGCGTAGTCCCAAAGATGTTGAAATGTAGTTTCTGTGGGGCATGTATTTATTAGAGATGCGAGCTTTCTTAAGAGTACTTAAGTTCGTCCATGCGGCTTTTTAGAGAGTCAAGAAAGTCAACTAATCCAAAAATTTTTATTAATTGGTTCATTATACAACGGAATTTCTGAATTCTTTAGACTTGCTCGGATTACCACCGCATAACCTCGAATTAAAAATTGGTGTTACTATCATTATGCTACGTAATATCAATCAGTCACGTTTGTGTAATGGTACGAGACTCGCTGTTAAAAAGTTAATGGCAAACGTGATTGAAGCAACGATTTTGACTGGCAAATTCAAAGATGGGGACGTGTCCATACCTCGAAGACCTATGATTCCATCTGATATGCCATTTGAATTCAAGCGATTGCAATTTCCAGTTCGTCTTATCAACAAGGCGTGAATTTGAAATATCCTGTGTTTTTTACATGGACGCGTGTCGGAATACCGTCTATACTGTATATATATACAGAAAACGAAAAAAATTCTATACCATAGAGCTTTGCAATAAAATTGTATTATTTTAATTCATTAAAAATTTAAACATTAAACATTTGAACGTAATTAGAACATCATATTAAATTACTGTGTGTACGTACTGGCGGTCAAGATTTAAGCCACGCTGCGGAAAATTTTTATAACATCGAATCTTTATCCGAATTCTCATAATTTTTCGGCGGGATTGCTTTATCTTCGTCAGAATTTAGCTTGGAGCTCAAAATGCCACTTCTTTGCTGTTGTAGCTGCTGCTTCATAATTTCGCATTTGACGCAGGCTCCATGATAATTTAGATTAATCCAACCCTGTTGATCATCCTGCAGCTGCTCTAAACTATTATCCAGTAGGCGGTTAAGTGCATTGTTTATCTTTAAATTGAAAAGACTAGGACTATATTGAGTCGCATTCTTGAACTGCCAGTGAAGATCCTCCTGCTGCTTCAGCTGCTCCAGACGGGAATTCAAACTTTCACGCTCCAGCTCCAAGGCCAGATGATCGCAACGCAATTGTTCTTCTTTGGCTTGCAATTCCTTGCGTTGCTGCTTATGTTGCTTATCGTAGAGATGGTAAATCAGCACATTCTTCTCATGACGATCTCGTTCCACTTCTATAATATGTTGCAGACATTGCTCGAATTTAAGATCGAGTTGCTTGAAGTGAGTTTGAAAACTGGGATCCAAGAACTTTAAACATTGAAATGCAGTGCTTAAGAAGCGGCTCTCACCATCCACATTGGACCATTGTTTGAGTTCTTCTATTGCATTCAATGTGTTACGAAAGATATGGCTCGCTATTGTCTTATGAAGGTCATTTTTCAAATCACCTTGGTCATACATTGAGGGAACTACTGACATTTCGCTAAGATCTGAATCCCTCGGACTCGAGTGCTCCAAGTCCTCTAAATTTTTAGATTCTGCTGCTAGATCATGCGGCGTTGTTTTTACGGACTGTGCACTTTTGCATTCACTAGCATCATCAGCGCCAGTAAAAGTAGTCGATAAGTCTATGCTCCTATCATCATTTTTAACATTTTTATAATCGCACACCAACTTTTCCAAGCATATTTTTTGATTTTCCAAATTGGTAAATGGCTCCTCCAAATGTCCCAATTCTTTTAGCTGGCTGTACATCAACAGCATTAGACAGTTACGCGCATATTTCTCACATTTTGGTGCTTTCGTAAAGAGCTCCAGCCAGCTGTGACTGATAATGACATCCGTACGACTAAGTTTTTGGGCATAAACATCACCCAATTTATGCAACTGTGACCGGAAATGTACATCCAAATCATATTCGCTAGGAACAGACATTTTATTTTATTTTATTTATTAGTTTAAGCCAATACTAGAAATATATTATTTTTGACTTTATACAACAAAATTTGAATACTATTTAAAAGGTAACTATTTTGTTGCAAATACGCTGCGAAGCGGGCAGGGAACGCTAGTTAAAAAAAAAAAACCCTAGCAGATCCACCTAATTTTTTGGCATAACCTTAAGGTCAGAATTTTTAGGAACTGTCTTTCATCAGTTTTGGCTATTAAGTAATCTTTGTCTCCTTAGTCGATCCCAACATACGGACTGATGGCCTTGTATAGTTTATTATTTTTTGTCCTCGTGATGATATCGATTGTTAATGTAGAGATCTGCGAACAGTAAATCTCTATTTTACATAGATTTTCATAAGCCTCTTAGCATTTTCCTAGTGCAGAAATCTAAAATCATTATAACATATCAAATTTTTTTTATAATTGGTTGGTTATAAATTATACAAAATTGTTGATGAATAGTTCTTTAATGAATATATTTTAAAATAAATATTATTCGAGACCAAAATAATAATACGGAACCTCAATGAAAAATCAGCTGCCTGGGCTGCTGCAATCGCAGATCAGGGCGAGTTCGTGACATGCAGAGAATTGCAATAACTGCAAGAATCGCAGAGCTTCTTCCGGAAACCTTTGATGAACGGAGCCCCGCTGTAAGAGACCGCATAAGGTGCCGAGGACCGATCGTCAAGCTTGTTTCACCATATCTTCCGACAGACGATTCACGGGCACCCCCCATATACGACATAGACAAACAATTCTCAGACAGTTGTTCATAAGCGGGGCTTCAACATGAGTCTTATCAGTATAAATGACGCCTTGGCCTAGACGATCTATATATATAAAAAAACTTATGTTTTTCATGTTACGGATGTTCTTAAGAACGCGTTGATGAATTTCAAATCTGATTTTTGCATGTTTTAGAGGTTATCAATACGGAGGTTTTATGTTTTTAGTTTTTAATGCGATGTGTGTATTGGTTCGTGAGATATACGCATTTTTGTAAAAGTCGTGAATATAGCATAGTAGAAAATTTTTTAACACCGGGTATTGGACATTCAGTGCAGACAGAAGCGTAGTCGCAAAGGGGTTGATTTGAAGTTTCTGTGGGGCTTGTATTTATTAGCGATGCGAGCTCTCTTAAGATTACTTAAGTTCGTCCAAAAATCTAATGGTTAGCTAACTAGAGAATCTTACGATGTTTATACACTTTCAGACTATTCAAAAAGTTTGGGCAGGACAACGGCTGCCGGGCCCACTAGTAATCAATAATAAAATTGTTGTTTGAAGTAGTTGACATCTGGGTCACTAAATACACCTTATACTTTTCCCTTATTGGGCTCCCTGACTGCCATGGGAATCTTTATTAATAGCTACTCGATGCCATTGCTGGGCAAAAAAAAAAACGATTATTATATCTGATTTAGCAAAAGTTACATTTTTGTATGATAATACACTAAACGGAAGTGTGCAAGATATAGATATAGTTATATTGATCACCTTTATCATCTGCAACAGCTGAAAAAGTTTTGGTACAAAGGAATTGAGGGTGTGGCACTACTCCTTCTGTCTGTTACATACACTGCATAAATCTGCTATACTCCTTTTACGTATATGTACAGGGTATAAAAAAATCACCAAACGAGCAGATTTGCCTTAGGGATTAATGACGTCAGAATCATTTGACTAGCATTACAGAAGTAAATAATTAGGCAAATACTTCTTTATAATTATGTTATTAGGAAACCTAAACTGGGACTCAATGCATCTATTGCATTCTATTCGTTTGACATTTAGCAGTTAGATTTTATATTCGCCAAAGAAGTTCTTTCTTCTGGATGAAACTAAATACTCAGAATATATTGGGATGTTTTCGTAACACCCTTGGAATTCGTGATGAGCCTCTTGCCTCCTCATTGGGAATTAATCGTTTTGAACAGCTTCAAAGCTATGAGAGCCGAGGAGCTTTTTGGTCTACTTTGGGTCTAGTATGCATTTATGTTCAACCTCTCTCTCGCGTGGACGACTTTGGGATACCCTGTACCACTTGCTTGCAATAAAATCCGGTTCCTTCACAAAAAACCAAAAACAAGAATTTTTTAGCAAAAATTTTTTTTGACCAATCGTTCCTATGGGAGCTATGTATATGATATAGTCAACCGATTTCAATTAAATTTGACACAGTGATTAAATGCCTTAAAAAGATCTGAATGCTGAATTTAGTTCAAATATCTTTACAAACAAATAAATCACATCGGATTTTGTATAAAAAACTTTTTATTGGGCCGATTGGTCCTATTGGAGCTATATGATATAGTCAACCGATTTGGATTAAATTTATTGCAGTGCTTTAGAACTATAAAAAACTCACGGATATCAAATTTGGTCCCAATATCTCAATAAACAAATGAAACACAACAAATTTTGTTAAAAAATCGATTTTTTGGAAGATCGGCCCTATGGGAGCTATATGATATAGTCAACCGATTTTGTTCAAATTTGGCACATTGCTTAAGTGCTCTAAAAAATTTCACAGCGCTAAATCTAGTTACGATATCTTTATTAAAAAACGAAATATAGCGAATTTTGATTTAAAAAAATTATTTTGGCCGATCGGTCCTATGGGAGCTATATGATATAGTCAACCAATTTTGATGAAATTTGGTACAGTACTTGGGAACCATAAAAAACTTTTAAATACAAAATTTGATTACGATATCTTCAAGAACAAACGAATTATCCATCTAAAACCTTTTTTTGGTCGAGGTCATCTCAAACACCCACATGGGAGCTATATAATTTATTCCGATATCAAAAAAAAATAAACTTGTCTCCTATGGAATAGTGTGGGATCTAATGTGAAAGTTTGGTTACTCTAGCTCTTACCATCTCTGAGATCTAGGCGTTCAAACGGACAGACGGACAGACGGACATGGGTATATCGACTTCTCTATTCACCCTGATCATATTTTAGGTAACTTTGGGGTGTCTCCGACGACTCCTTCTATATGTTACATACATTTTCGGCTGGAGAACTGAAATTCGGGGACGATGTTCTGCATGCTGAAGCAGACCAGAGCCGCCATTTTGAATTTCGCCGAAATAAAAATGTCTAATTATTGTACAATTAAAATCACATTTAATAACACTTGTCTACAAGGAAAAGTATCCGAAATAATTTAAGCTAATTTCTGCTTCTCTGTCCATGCAAAATTCGGATTGATAACTAAAATTCATTTATTAGTTTGAGTTTTTACGATAATCGTATCTTTCGTGTTTTAATGGAACTACCCACATTTAACTTCATAATGTTTTGACATTTACATAGCACAGGTCAACTGGTTCAGTTGTTGGAGCTAAGAGTCATTTCGAAGTAATTTGGTGCGGAGTCGAATCCGGCGTCAGAACTGCACCATCACGTCAGGATTTTGAGATATTTGAGGTTATGTTATTTTTTGGGATATTTGAGGTTATGTTATTTTTTTGGGTACATAACCTCAAATATCTCAAAATCCTGACGTGATGGGGCAGTTCTGATGTCGGATTCGGATTCTACGCACCAAATTACTTGGGAAATGACTCTTGCTTTCCAACAACTGAACCATGTTGACCTGTGTTATCTCAAAGGCTTAGTACAAATGCTAAGGGATATATCTCGTAACTTCGAAAGCCATAACTTTGCGAAAAAAAATTGATCTCTTGAACCCCTTAAATTAAAGGGTAAGAGTTGTACTAAATGATTTAACTGGAGAGAAAGACTGCAAAAATTTTTTGCGCCCTGTACATAACCTCAAAAGTAGGAAAAAACGCCGTTTTTTGGGTACATAACCTTAAATATCTCAAAATCCTGAAGTGATGGGGCAGTTCTGATGCCGGATTCAGATTCTACGCACCAAATTACTTCGGAAATGACTCTTAGCTTTCCAAATACTCACTGACCCCTGTATTTGTAGACCTGTGTAATCAAAACGGGGAGTTTGTACATCTTTTCATCATACTTCAAAACATTTCCAAACTTTGTCTTCTTTTCGGCCAAATTTGAAAGAACCTCCTCTTAACCGCTTGGGCAGGTTTCCAGTCAATTCCATCTGACCATTCAAATCTGACTGAGCAAAAAAAACTTAAATCCTCAGATCTAAAATTCAGTTTTTCAATAATAAAAAAGTTAGAGCCCTAAATTCAGTGAAGCCAAAAATATTTTCGCAAAATACTCACCCCATTTTAAATCGTTTTCTTTGAGTACATCGAACCAACCCCAAACGTATCAATGCAAAGTTTTTTGCAGATAATAACTTTTTTGTGAAAAAGTGCGTGCGTTGGTGTATCAAATTTTTTCGTTGGTTTCCAAGATAACACCGTGAACATTGCACAATCCCTTAAACAAACGTTGCATGAAAAATCAATAACATCGGAAACCAAAAAAAGAAGGAAATATTTTTTTCTAAAATACTTTCCACTTTACGCTTGAAAGGCAACCAATTGAAGCTTAAACAAGTTTTTGGAGTTGCACAAAGGATGCACTCGCCATGAGATCAGATTGAGCCGATTTTTTCGCTCTTCCTTGTTTTACACTGTGCTACATATTTATGTTGTTAGTTTGTCTTTGCAACAAACAAAAGGGGCGCCAGGTTCGTTGGGGCGGTCAAACTCAACAAGGTAGTTTCAAGAACAATTAAGTTTGTTTCGCGCTTACATTTTCACGCCATTTTTAAGTTTGCTTTGTTTCCTTTTCGCCTGCGCATTTTTCGCCATTTTAAGTTTTTCTTTTTTCTCTTCTCTTTTCTTTTTTTGTGTATATTTTATTTATTTGGCATTTTGTGTGCCCTTAAGCGTTGAGTTACTTTTTGTTTGCTTATTTGTTGCCCCTGCCCAGCCAAGCAGTTAGCACTTTTTGGTAAAGGTAAAGCCAACACTCTCACGTTCCGTTCCTGGCTTAGCACCTGCTTTATGGACTTCTTCATCAACGCGCTTTGGATTGCAACTTTGGCGCAAGAAACAAAGTTAACGCCAGCTCCGAGACTCCGCCACAGACACAATCATGGCCACATGGCTTTGGTTTCCTGGACTTGGCCGACTTGATAAGCGCTTCAAATGGCGGGTGACCCTCCGTCCCTCCGTCTGAATGAAGTGCCAACGTCTAATTAAGTTATTTGTGCAGTTTAGCTTCAAATTAAGGCAGCAGTTGCAAATTGGTAGCGGCCACTTGACGTATACGTTATTTATATTTTATATACTTTAAACGCAATTGGAGAGATTTCGCTACTTTAAGGAATCAGAACGAGCGTTACTTCAACCAAATGTTTAACAAATATCAGTACAACAATTAAAATAGCCGTAGAGCCGATAAGTAATCCGTACATACATGGGCGGCAGAAGCTTGCCCAGAAAAATTACATAAAGACTCCTTTCGTCGGCCAGACAAAAGAGAACTACATACCGCTGGGAAGCCTGCTGGCCCCATTTCTCTACAACCTCTATACGGCGGATATACCAAACCCTATCGAACTAAGCCAGGTGCAGAAAGATGAGATAATGATAGCTATAGTGGCTGGCGAAAATGCTCTGGCTGAACACTCCAAGAGCGTGCCGGCTGGGCAATGGACTGTGTAGTGGCTCAATCACCAAAGTCAGGCAATTGTCGACACTTTTGCCAATGTACGGTCTAGCTGAGGCAACTGCGCAGCAGTATCCGGATTTCCGAATCTGGTGCTGCTGCGTTGGTGCCATAGCCAGAGATGCCAGGCAGCAGGCATAAAATACTATAAGGTAGTTCCCAAGAACAAAATGCAACCAAACCCCCCGCACGCTGTAACCTCCCTACAACACAAGGATTACGCCCTAGGAGCGTTCCTGGACATATCGGGTGCATTCAACAATGTATCCACGAAAGCCATAATGCAAAACGTCAGACTAAAGGTATCTCAGGAGGCCATAAACTTCTGGATACAAATTGAATTACATTATAATGTAATGTAGTGGTTAACGACTTTTTGCCTATGCGGATGAACATAATGGCCATAATCATCGTGGGCAAATGTCCTATGATAATTTGTTCGGTCACGGGCTGGTATCAAAGCAGACAAGACAGACAAAATTCTTTTCACCAAGATATCCAAGGTACCGCTATGGAAAAATTTGAGCTGTTGGAACAAGATAGTGATGTGAACAAGAACAACTGAGAATATTGCTGCTGTAGCCCAAAATATTGAAGAAAACCCATGTTTGTCCATGTTTGTGTATCCTTGTAGGCCCTTTAAATGTAAAGTTTAAAACGTTTGTAATATGACATAGCTCTACATTAGACTATCTTACCATTTGATTTTGCGACTCAAGCGACTCATACGCCTCATGCGCTTTTTTTGCAAGGGCGACATGAAGCCACAATCGCTGGACAGGTCACTACCTTCATCACTTGAACTTTCTGTAGTTTATAGTAAATATTTAGAAATTTTTATAGTACACCAACTGTAATAAAATAATTTAAAGTGTTTTTATGATATACTTACCTACGGTCATCATACGCATGGTTACAATTTAGGAGTTGCTTTTTACAACAGCAGCACGACGAATATAAAAATAAAATGTTGCCTATAGCATGTGTGTGCTGCAAATCGAATATACTGCCGATATATTAAAAAATCCCTAGGAAAATACCAAAAATACTGGCATAGCAAATGTTTGCATAAAATGTTGCTTATGTCAAGCAGACACTACTGCAAATAAAAATAAGTAGCTGTAAAAAGAAAAAATTGCATTAGTTGCTATGTTGCTAATAAAAATGATTTGTTTAATCAAAGTGCTACCCATGCGCAGCAGTAAGTGCACGCAATTAGCAAACATTCAGTGCTGCCTATAAATCACAAAATACCGCTTGAAGTTTGCCTAAGAAAAGTGCTGCCCATGCGCAGCAGTTAGTGCACGCTATTAGCAAACATTCAGTGCTGCCTATATAATGCACGCAATTGGCAAACATTCAGTGCTGCCCATAAAAATGAAAGTGCAGGCTCATACAAAACTCCCATGAATGGCGCTTTCACAATAATATTTTAACAATCAAAAGCTTTGATTGCTCGGATCTTGGCAGAGAGAGAGATAGGCGCCAGCATAGCATAGGAGGCAGCAGTATCGAAACCAACGACCACAACAACAACATGCACTTACATATAACTACGTGCCAAATGGGCCGAGCATATTAACATTGTTGCTGCCCGCTCGATCTCAATCCGGTTGTGGTTCGCCTTGTTGTGGTGCATCTAGGCGCGTATGTGTGTGTGTATGTCTGAGTGTGTGGGCGTAGTTGTTTTACAAGGCACCAAGTACCAGTAACAACAACATTACCTCACACCCAACTAACTTTAGAACATATAAAGTAGTCACTTCCTTTTTTTTCAACTATTCTTACTATTTATATCTTTCAAGTCAGCCCTGCAACATTTATCAGTCTAAAATCTATTCTAAAAGTATTACTAGTACAATTATTTAAACTTTATTACTGACAAAAATGATTGTAAATTTGTGGAACCTTCTCTATGATTCCGCAATAATAAGGCTGCTAGTCTGTTTCATTGTGGCTTCTCTAATCATCGTACATTTTCATACAGCTTTTATCATTTCCAAGGACTATTTCAAAACAATCACAGCAAAGAATCCCGAACCTGAACTTGAAAGAGTACCTTCACCACTTAATATTTCACGACTTAGCGTGTATCATAGGAGCAACCTACGTAATATACTACACTGGAAAAACTATAGGCGGATTCTAAGTGCTGTGATTCTGGAAAACAATGGAAAAGCCGTAGTTATGCGTATTGCCTGCCGGCCAGAAAACGCTCCGTATATATTTGGAGTAACTTACGAAGGCAAATACTACTTTCAAGAGGCCATATTTAAATGGGGACTAGAGCGTTGCGAGCACTCAATCGATATGCAAAACTGTTCAATGGAACTACAAGTACTACATCGCTGCAATATAGTAGGACTCGCCCCCGAATACCTCACAGTATCGTATTTTTTTGTTGTAAATATGCATAATAGAACACTGGAACAGGTCGTGGAGGCTCTGGATTATATTCTGATGGCTGGTACGCGTGTAGAAATGTCACCCTTTGACATCAGTACGTTGTTTCGGCCGTACAACAATGACTTTTATACATACAGAGGCACCTATGACAATGGAATACAAGAGTATCCCACAGATTGGATCATTTTTCCACATAGATCTTTTTTGAGTTTCGAACAGCTGCAACAATTTACGCTGCTCCGTGCCGTAGATGGCAGTCGCATGTTGCGAAATGTACGCCGGGAACAGCCGCACAGCCCTGTGCAATTTATAAGCGCTATTATATAAAAAAAAATTAATGTAGTTATTATTTTAAAGTTGTTTATATTTGTAAAACCTAAAAAATGTTATATTAAGAAAGCTACAGCAATAACTTATAAAATATACGGTTGACAAGAAAATGTTCTACCCATACTATTGCTAGCTGGTTACCCTTAGTTTTTCCCTTTCTTTGCTACCGCTTCCGCCTTGAAATTTGTTTTTGAATTTTCTAAGAGCCGCTTACAGCAGTTACCAGGGATCCTGGCCTTATCAAAATGCAAGGCTAGCAGTGCACAAAACAAAAAAATGCTAAATGTTATCAGGGTCACTTGAGGCTAACATTTTTTTACAGAACCACTGACTAGATACATATGTATGTACAAACAAGATTGTGCGTGCACACATACATATGTATGTACTTATGTATAGATGTGCGTATCCAGGTTTGTCCATTCCTCGTCGTTCTTTGGAATTGGGCATTCCACAAACGTCATTACACCATATTTTGCATAAAGACTTGGGTGTTAAGGCTTATAAAGTTCAGTTAACACAAGAACTCAAGCCGGCCGATCATCAACCATGTCGTGTCTTTGCTGATTGGGTCCTTGAAATGCATGAAAATGATCCGAATTCCATCGAAAAATCATCTTGACTGATGAGGCCAATTTCCACCTCGGTGGCTACATCAAGAAGCAAAATTGTCGGATCTGGTGCTCGGAAAACCCAAGAGTTATTGTTGAGAAGCCTCTCCATGCTCAACGTGTGACTGTTTGGTGCGGTTTATGGTCCAGTGGGGTCATTGGACCTTACTTTTTCGAAAATGAGCTCTTTATTATGAAATACGAGATCCGATCATTTATCTCAAAAAATAACACCTCTTATTGGAAAACCCTTTATTATCGTAAACTCAAGCAGCGCAAAGCAGTGCTAGATACCCTAAACCTTTCTTGCTTTAAAAGGGTGTATAATATCTTGGGGGAGCCGTGAATTGACATAGACCCCTCACATTACTTTGCAAGTTAGCGCTGTACAATGCTATAGTCATGATCGTACAATTAGAAGGTCAAGCAATATTAATCAAAAGACTGCAGGTTCGATTTGGTCAATATTTGTCTCTACGTATTTATGATGACAAGTGACCTAGAATCGCAATTTGTTATGGGCTGATTCAAGTGGCTTAGTTATCAAATCCACATCCAAATTTTATCTATGCGGATCCCCCACTCCCCAGCAATTAATTAACTATTTTTTCTCCCACACCCCTCAACATATTGGGCGTACAAATAGAAAACCGCTGTTTTCCCATAGGTGGCGCCAGCATTGCAAATCGGCCGATAAGTACGAACAGAATCGTCACATTGCCAACTGAGGTATCTCAACAACTCCAGAGAATCTTGCTTGTCTATTTTTTACTGTGCTTTGTTTTGTTCGTGTGCGAAAATTTCAAAATTTGCCGATCCCAAGGGTTCGAAAAAAAAATGCAGCTCAAGCGCGTCGAATGATTGTAGAAACTTATGGTGAAAGTTGTATTAGTGAAAGAACGTGTTGGGAATGGTTTCAAAAGTTTAAAAATGGCGAATATGACTTGCAAGACAAGGATCGGCCCGGACCCGTGAAAAAGTTCAAGGATACAGAATGAGAGACTTTACTGGATGAAGACGGTTGTAGAACACAACAGGAACTTGCTAATTTATTGGGCGTGACTCAGCAAGCCGTTTCTCATTGCCTAAAAAGCTTAGGAATGATTCAGAAACTGGAACATTGGGTGCCGTACGAGTTGAAGCCGAGGGACATCGAACGGCGCCTTTGCACGTGCTAGCAACTCCTCCAACGCCGAAATAGTAAGAGTTTATTGCATCAAATACTGAACGGCGATGAAAAGTGGGTACACTATGACAACCCGAAGCAGGAAAAATCGTCGGAGCTTCCAGGCCATGCAACAACTTCAACAGCGAAACCGAACATTCATGGCTCGCATCTGATGCTCTGTATTTGGTGGGACCAGCTCGGCGTAGTATACTATGAGCTCTTGCATCCAGGCGAAACCATTACAGGAGCTCTGTATCGGACGCAACTAATACGCCTGAGTCAAGCTTTGAAGGAAAAACGCAGCACCTTGTACAATACATTGCATCATGAGCTTTAGTAACATCCATTTGCAGAAACTCGATAAATCGATTGCATTTCGCGATGTTCCACGTATTACGAATGAAATGCAAGAAATTTAACACCAACTCAGACCGTAAACCCTTAAACAAACAATTCGGCGGATTTAATGAACGGCTAGGAAGGCACAACAACAGACCGGCGAGAAGGCTCCTGCATGCACATCCAGGCATCGAAGAGCGCTGAGTTTGGCCTTAAGACAGATTAAGTTACACATCACAGGTTGTTAAAGCTGTTTGGCCTGGGTTAACGAAAATTGAAATGAAACTCTTTCTGACTCTGGCAGAGCAGCAATTTTTGCAGGACTTTTGTCCTAATTAAAGTTTAATGATTAAACAATTTTAGTCCTTTAGTTTTTAGCTTAAATCCAAACTCTTACAAAAGTCTGCAATCAATTTCCATTCTATTTTCCTGCTGATTTGCCCAAACTAAAGCTCTTAGTTGAAAAACTAAACTTTTAATAACTAATGGCCGCCGCCCTGCGTTGACAAAGCGAATGAAAACGCCGCCAAGGTCAATGGCCAAGGCGACATCAGTGGTTACTCCATTTCCGTTTCAGCTATGGCGGATGGCCGCCATTAGACGTGCGCTCTGGGCCTAATTAATCATTGCTAAGTGAGCGTGAAGCGAAAAAAACTATTAGACATAAATGTGAGTTGGTTCTTTTGGTTCTTTTTTTTTTCTGTGCCCCAAGGTTCTTTGTTGGTTTTGTGCCTCTTGTTGCTTTAGCTTCGTTATCCTTTTTTTTCTTTTTTGGTTCTTTTCTTTTGCTGTCTTTCATTCGTTGCCGCCGTTACTGTTTGTTTGCCTTTGCACAACGTTCGTTTCCGCTGGCGGCGCAGAGCACACACAAATTACTTAAAGATGGACGACGAGCTGCGTCGTAATCTTCTCTCTACGTACGCTCGATGGCGGCAACGACGCGTTATATCCGTTTCCGTTCAACTTCAACTTTCGCCAGCCGGCCACATGCAACACTTTGCGCCTTGAGTGATGAAGTTTCAGTGCGTTGTTGTGGTTGTTCGGGGCTTTCAGGTCGAAAGCCCTGTCTGGGCCAGGTTCCAGTAGGGCATAAACAGTTGTTGTTTTTGGCTGTTGTTGTTGTTGTTGCTATGCTTGCATTGTTCACATTGCGAAAGAGCAAGTGATAAAATGTTTTATGTGCTCGAGCGACTGATAACAATAAATAACGATATCGGTGGAATGGCTGCGGGGTGTCCTGATGGCTGGCCTGGCACATCATGGGCCGGACATGTAAACAAATTGGCGTTGAAAATGTTAACGAGCAGACACAAGGTTGCCAAGGCCAACGGCGTGCTGCCAACCGAACTGAGTCTGGACGGACCTTCCATCCATCCCCATCAAACTCTTAAATGGGCCTTGGCTTTGATTTTGTTGCATATAAAAAATAATAGAAAAGTTGGCGCTGGGAAATGCACGTCGCAGCTTAGATGCTCTACAAAAATCAGTGTGGAGTCAGTGAGCTGGTTCAATTTAATCCGAAAGATTGATAAATGCGGAATTTGTTTTAAGGAGAGTTTCTTTCAAATTTGGCCGAAAAGAAGACGAAGCTTGGGAATTATTTGTAGCATGATGTAAAGATATACAAACTTCCTTTTTTGATTGTTAAATACCATTTTGATTCTACAATAATTGAAGTGTTTATCTCGGCGAAATTCAAAATGGCGGCTCTGGTCTGTTACTGTACGCAAAACATCGTTCCCGAATTTCAGTTCTCCAGGTTCTTTTAGTGAAATGAAAAATGTTTTTTGTTTATTGAAATTAATTAAATTTTATATGGCTTGCACTAAATAAGAATGGGTTTTGAAGAAAATTAACTGAAATGTTTTCGTTCAAAAAAAACAAAGCATTTTATTAACTTTTTTTGTGATTTTTAACCTCAACTAAAAATAACAATTTAAAAATTTGTCATGTATATTCTTGGAATAAGCTATACAAAAATTTATATCCGTTTAAACATGCCGTAAATGAAGGAAATCGGAACAATAGATCAAGACCTGTGGTTGAAATTCTGATGAAAAATTTCTAGATATTCCTTAGGTGCGTTCCAGATGCTCTATTTCTATAAATATCGTTCGCATAAAAAAATCCTTTCATACACATATTCTACGAGTATATAGCTATCATTATTTGTACAAAAAAAATTATTTTCTCGATCAAATTTGAAAGAACCTCCCTAAATATTATCAAGCAATATATTTATTATTAATTCTTAAAAAATTTTCTTTGATTCAACCAATTACAAATTCGTAAATACGAATACGATTTAATTAGTGCTGGAGAAACATCGATATTGGCCAACATCGATGTTTTCGATATTTTTTAGCTTCCATACATCGATGTTTCGATACATCACGTGCCGGCTATTTATAAAATGCTTAAATTTTCTCGATTTTCTCGACTAAATTTGAAAAACTCCCTGTAAAGTTGCAAAGCAAAATAACTTATTGCTCCATTGAAGTCCATAAAAAACTAACCTCAATACAAATCCAACAAAACTGAAACGAAATAAATTCTGTTTCAGAGGTCAGATCGGAAGCCTTTGGTGCCCCTGAATTTGAATCTTAGGTCAGCTGAATTCCAGCACATCAGAGTTTTATATTATCATCCGAATATAACATTTTTTGGATTTTTGTAAAGAATGTTTTACGTAATCCTGGGGAATACACAAAATCGGCAGAAGGAATTTGGCTGCAACACAAAGCGGGAATTGAAATCTGGAGTGTAGAAAACATCTTGACATCTTTTCATCATATTTCTTCCTTTTTCCCAAAACTTGGGTAGCTCACTGCTCAGCAACAAATTCAAGTTGTCAGGCTTCAATGTCACAAGTTTACACGAGAAATAAACCCTAGTGTAAAGGGAATTTTTAGAGTAATTTTAAATCGAGAAACACGAAAAAAACAATCATTGTATTTTTTTAAGAAGCGTTTTCGTGATTTTTTGGTACTCTTTTTAATTATTTCAATTTGCGAATATCTCGGCGATTTCTCAACTTCCCTTTTTTTCCGAACGTCAAATACTTTTTTACGGCTGGATGACAGAAAACGAAAACTTTCAGTGGAAATTTTTTTTTTTCGATGAAAAGAATGATTGAGTTCAAATTGAAACTTTGGCATTTTACGTACATGGTTCCAAGCATTTACAGTCCTTACCCGATTTGAAAGATCTGTCCTTAAAAGAATTTACTTCCGGTTCAAAGCTTAGCAATTAAAAAAATTTTGTTAATAAAATGCAATCTAAAAATATTAAAAATGGTCATAAATGCATTTTTTTTTTCGACTTTGGGTGCTTGTATAATAATATCAATAATTTTTACTTTATCTGTAAATAATATACATCATACCTATTGAACTATTTATATCTCTCGAGATAGTGCTGAATAACTGAAAAACGTACACAAAAATATGTTTTTTTGAAAAAATCTGAAAAACGGTTTTTAAGAAAAAATAGAAAAGTTATTTTTATTTATCGCCCCAAAATCACCCTAAAAAACTTTTCATTTTCAAGGTTCACTCACTGACCCTAAAATTTGGAAAATAGTCATATCTATCTTAGCGGATTTCTCTTTGTAAAAGACTATATGAGAATCTGCATCTAAGTTAGGTAAGGTGAGGTTGTAGGTATAGGTAGCTCAGATAGTGACTGAGATCACCACGAGACCATGATGTCCATTATGTTGTCTAATTAAAAGAAGGGTAGGAAAAGAATTGTAGAAGGGGAGGGATTGTGGAGTAGGATCAAAAACTGTACATCCCAAATGCATCTGAGTTCCTTGGGATAGTTATTTAAGCTTGAAATTAAATAAGTCTCCAAACCGATTTTTTCACCACCAACAAAAACTCAATTGGTAGCTTCATTTATGAGAATTTTTATTTTTAGCTCACTTCGTGGAATATATTAAGTGCTGTCTAAAATTTACTACCTTGGAAATAACCAAATTGACCCCTCAATAATGCTTTGTAGCCTAGATCTTTGTAAACATAAAGAGATCTAAACCTAAATAAATTTTTTTTTAATTTTAACAAAATTAAATATAGTATTTAATACTAAACTTAATACTAATTTAACGAGCACTAACAATTGGGGCCTTCGACTAAAATAAATTATTATCCAAAGTGTTTATTTGGTAAAAGTTTCAACTTTCTACGTTCAGAAGATGGTCAGTCCTATATCCCCAAAAAATCGAAAGTAATTATATTGTGTCCAGATGGTACAAAGCATATATTATGTTTGTGTATGTCGATGAGGGAGATTTCGGGAATGGAGTATGAGAAAGTAAGAAGTATGATCAGGCTGACTAAAGAAGTCGATATAATCATGTTCTTCTGTATGAAACTCTAGGTTTAGTTGGTAAGAATTAAAGCAAGCAAGCTTTCAGAATAACTGACTTCTTCCCGAAAGACAAATTTATTACATTTTTTTAATATCGGTGATATTATATAGCTTTCATAGAGGAATTTCAGAGCACCTCCAAAAAAGGTAGCTTTAGATGGATAGTTCGTTTCATATATATCTTAAACAAAGGTGTTTGCTAGTTTATTCAAAGTACGCATGCTGACTTTTTTTTCGAAATTAGTTGACTATATTATATAGGACCTTTTTAAAGGCTTTTGGGAAACAAAAGATGGGTGACGAAGACGAAGAAATGAAAAGTAGATTATAGAACAGAAAAATGTTATGAGCTCTTTTTGTACTCCTTTTCTTTATGTACTCCTTATCTTTCCGGTACAGGGTATATAAAGCGCATGAAAAAAAAGCAGAGAAATTAAATTTGCGGCCATTTGTTTATTTAGGGCCAACATTTTCTCTCTCTATTTTTTTTCTGCTCTCTAAATTCGTTTTTGTTGTTGCTTTGTGCTGCTTATTTACATTTTAATGATGAATTGTAATCAACATCAATTTGTGGCACTTTTAGGCGAAGGGGATGAGGAAGGTGAGGCATATTAATCATCACGCCATTTTGATTGCCCTTAGAACTCAAAAGGCAAAAGCCTATTTACATATATATATGGGTATAAGGGTTAAATTTGTTTAGTAGGCTCTTTTTTTTTTGACTACATCCGAATCTCATTAAACATTTAATACCCTACAATGCAGTTAAAGCTTTAGCAAAGGATGTAGCAGATAAGGTACTACAACAGCTCCATTTTTACGAGTCGTCGTGTAACCAACCAGACTAGGTTAGCATTCCAATTCTCTTGATTCTAGATAGTTTCATAGCTTTCCTCAACTTTACCGGCATAGGTAAAAACTGAAATTTAGCCAAACAATTTTTTTTTGCATCATTAGTTTTCAAAAGTTGCTTGAGACAGTTCCCAGTACCTTAACCAGCTAAGCCCTTTGTGCATAGTTTGTAACCATATCTCTCTATTTGTAATCCCAGATTTCCTATACCTTAAAATTGTTCAAAATGCGCAAGTTTCGAGTATCTGTGGCTGGCCGCAGGCTAGACATCCTTAAACGCACCAAAAACTACAGCGTACTACAATGTCGCTCAAGGCCTTGATTGCTTCGCATTTTTTTTTTTTTTTGGGAAGGGCGGAGAGGCTTGAATTTTGATTCAAGGCAAATGAAGACGTAGATTTTTGGGCGCCTTAATTAGCACAGAGCTCGCTCGCTTTGATGGCATAACCAACCATCCAGCAAACCCGAAATCCTTTCGTTCACGCCCTTTGCCTGTTGTCAGTTAAAGTAGTGTGCAGCAAGGCATGGAGCTAAGTGGCAAGTGCCGCCCCCCGCAGTGTCTTGACTTGACTTTGATAAAGCCAAGTTTTCCGTCAGTGCCAGGCACAAAGCGGAATCGTCCTTCTCCTTGTTGTCGTCAACATCGTCATCATTGTTGCTGTTGTTTTTGTTGCTGTTGTCATTGTCATTGCCGTCAAGTTGCATTTGGCGCAATTGAAATCGAAGTCGCATCTTTTGCAACGCCTGTGTATCTGAGTTGCATGTTTTTTGTTGTTATCGTCGCCCGTTGCTATGTTTCGTCATGAAATTGTCTCTGATATTGTTTATACGAAGTGTATCTTATGTATTGACAATGATTTGCGATAACTCCTATCATCTCTGAGATCAAGCTGTACAAACGAATGCACGGATGGGCAAGGGTTTAACGACTTCTCTCGTCATTAGGAGACACAAATTTAGAGTTATTAAAAAGTATACTTTGCCAAGAAATTATTATATTGAATATAGGTTGTAGTGACTCTTCGAGGAATTCGAGAACATAAGAATATCCCGGGAATGAGGTACAGTGCCTCTAGACCATTAGAAGTGCCTTAGTCCTAACAGCTACTACGAGAAGAGGCAAACTACAGACCTTACTTACACTGGATCGTTACTTTAGACAGCTCCCCACTTCCTTCAGGCTCAGGGAACATTTGAACAAGATGAACGTCATGGGTTTGGTTAATATAGGTTGTGAAAGATTGAGGACTCCCAGCATTTACTTACTGAGTGCGACAAAAAAAAGCTTCCTTTTCAAGCATTTACCGTAAATTCGTTTTCTAAACTAACGTTTTCTCCACGAGCAAGTTTTCCCGAATGCGCTCTACAAGGACTCACAGTTTACTCACAAAACCCTCCTCATAGGTGCTACTAAGAAAATCTATCTGTTTTGTGACAGAAAACCTGAGTAGAACATCTTCTGGATTCCCGCAGCGGACTAGAGAGTAAAAGGGGCAACAAATTAGCAGCGATCATGCATTACCATAATCAGCATTGGTTGAGGACGGGTATATAAGAGTTTCCTCCCTGCATCCACTAACTGAAAAATAAATCTTGTCAGAACAGAAGGACTGTGAGTCTCATTTATGACATCTAGAAAGGAGGCCAATCAGAGATCTCTACTCCTTGACGAAGAGGCCTTATAAGGGTTCCATAATATCTAGAAGTTAACTTGCTCTACTTTTTCTTGCCCAAAAAAGACTTATTTTATAATCTTTTCCATCTAGACGCCGTACCCTGATAATTGCTTCTATAGGATGGCGCTCTCGAAACACTGTTAGCTGTTCTGAGCAGACTTCACCTAGTCTCCTCAAAAACGAGCTATTTTATACACTTGTCCCACCCGACGAAGTGCCCTGATAAGAGGCTCTGCAAGATAGAGTGTTCGTTGCTCTGTTCTGAGTAGATTGTACTGTACTCTTCAGGGCAAGAAAGAAAAATGAAAAACTATGAATCTACGAGTCCTTTTATAGACTTCTCCCACTCGACGAAGTACCTTGATTAGAGGTTCTATAAGACAGATTTTTCGAGGCCCTTTTTTAAGCAGATTGTACTGTACTCTTCTAGGTAAAATATAAAATGAGAAACAATTGATCTATTTTTACTTAGCCTCCTTAAAACGGAGTTCTTTTATAGACTTCTCTTACCGTACGCAGTACCTTGATTACAGGTTCTGTAAGAAAGAGACTTCGAGGTCATGTTCTAAGCTGATTGTACTTTACTCTTCTGGGTAAGGAAGATAAATGAAAAACTATTGATCTATTTTTGACTACCAACTTTATAAATCATTAATGTAGGAGATTCATAAAAAATGTCGATGAACTGTAAATAGCTTCAAAAAAAAATGAACGACACTAAAAAAATATAGATAACAGCTGAATATGGTATCCTGGTCCGACGAAGCGGTGGAAAGAGGGGATTCCTTTAAGTACGGATTTTTCTGAGGGGCCCGGTGTTATAACTGTCAAATTGTCGTGAGTCAAGCTAAAGGTGATAATAATAGTCCGTTCATTCTTTCCAGGGCCCGGATTTTGGCTATACAGCCCCGATTGTACCTATTTTTCAAATTTCGATTTTGCAGGCATTCTATTTCTATTTAATTTGGGGATCATCTGTAAATTACGATTCGCTGATTTTCGTCAAAAACCACTTCCCTTCCCCTTGAGATACAGCAACGAAATATTTTAAAAGGTTTTCCATATGATTTTTGTGACTCGTGATGTTGCCAGACCCTCATCCTACCCTGAAGCGCAACGTCGTTTATGATTGATCACCTATGATTTTTTTTAGTAGTAACATTTCGTGATATCTTCTTATGAATTAAGCTCACTGCATAAACCTCTGGATACAAAGATATATGAATCTGTTTGCGTGTCTGTTGGATGGCAACGTTGCTATGTTCGAAGTTGCCAAAGTGCAGAAAGGCGTAGACGAACACATTCAAATAGACACACACACACAAAAACACACACATTCAAAGGAACCTAGACGCTGACAGAGGAGACACTTGGGCGTGGCAATCAAATATGCGCCTTATAGCAAATACAGTTGCAGATACATTTGACAGACCTCGCACGGATTGTTGGCATCGATGCACATTGCACAGCATTTTATTTGAACTTCAGGAGAGGGACCTGCACAAAACCCGCTTCATGCTAAAACCAATTTGACAAAATCCCGTTGAAAGTGGCTAAAACAAGTTGACTTGATTTCAACCGTTAACTCGTGAGTTATACAGTTACTTAAATTTTCAACTCAAATGCGCAGCGGGGACTCAACATCGTTGCCAATAATACAAAATGGTTGAATATTTTGTTGGCTCAACGAACTCACAGGTACTCCAAGTGCATTAGGTAAATTAAGGAAAAATATACATTCCATATATGGTTGGTGATGGTTGGTACACTATAGTCGCATAGGGTTATGGGTAGTGTATATTGAGTAAAGACAGATCAACATCTTGGGCAGTAATTGAGCTGTACATATATAAGCTCAAATATTACAGACTATATATATCTATAGGGACTTACTTGGGCCTATTTTAGTAGCGACTCAACAAACAGTTTCAAATCTTTTAAAAAACGATACGGCAAAATTTGTATCTTACCTGGCAATGCCTCCCCTGTCCAGAAGCATTCGAAAGCAATTATAAAGTTAATGCTAATCCACCCGCCGTGTGCTTCAGATATCGTTCCTTCCATATAAACATATCACAGGGTCTATCAATACTACGTCTTATATCATAAGAAAATACCGAAAATTTCTTCGATTCATCGAAGAATATAAAGAGTTCATCCAGCTTGGTATACGATACTGTCAAAAAGATGGAAAAAAATAGCGAACGTAAAGTCAGGCGGGGACGACTTCGGGATACCCTGTACCACTAGCTTGCATAAAATCCGGTTCCTTCACACGAAACCAAAAAATTAAGAATTTGTAAGCAAAACATTTTTTTTGACCGATCGTTCCTATTGGAGCTACATGATATAGTCAACCGATTTCGATTAAAATTGCCACAATGCTTTAATCCCTTAAAAAGATCTGAATGCCGAATTTAGTTCAAATATGTTTACAAACAAACCAAACAACGAATTTTGTATAAAAATCGTTTTTTTCGGACCGATTCGTCCGATGGAAGCTATATGATATAGTCAACCGACTTGGATTAAATTTAGTACAGTGCTTAGGAACTATAAAAAAACTGATGAATATCAAATTTGGTTCCAATATCTCAATAAACAAACAAAACACAACAAATTTAGTTAAAAAATCGATTTTTTGGAAGATCGGCCTTATGGGAGCTATATGATATAGTCAACCGATTTTGTTAAAATTTAGCACATTGTTAAGTGCTCTAAAAAAATTCCAAACGCCAAATCTCGTTACGATATGTTTATTAAAAAACAAAATATAGCGAATTTTTATTTAAAAAACTTATTTTGGCCGATCGGCCCTATGGGAGCTATATGATATAGTCAACCGATTTTGATGAAATTTGATACAGTACTTGGGAACCATAAAAAACTCTCGAATACCAAATTTGGATATCTTCATAAACAAACGAATTATTCATCTAAAACTTTTTTTTTGTCGAGGTCGCCTCAAACACCCCTATGGGAGCTATATAATTTAACCCCGATATCAAAAAAATAAAATAAACTTGTCCCCTTATGGAATAATATGGGATCTAATGTGAAAGTTTGGTTACTCTAGCTCTTACCATCTCTGAGATCTAGGCGTTCAAATGGACAGACGGACAGACGGACGGACAGATGGACATGGGTATATCGACTTCTCTAGTCACCCTGATTATATTTTAGGTAACTTTGGGTGTCTCCGATGACTCCTTCTATATGTTACACACATTTTCGGCTTGCACAAACATAATATACCCTTGGTACCATACGGTACAGGGTATAAAAATAGTGATTTGTAATATGCTTTGATTTAAATAAAATCTTATATCGTATAATATATTGTATTTTCACAATAAATTCCTTATTCTTTTTTTTGTACACCTTATAATATAAGGCTTATTTATATAGTCAGATATATCAGATCTGGTCCACGTCATTTCAATATCTTCTTATAATTTTTCGCTTGTAAAGTTTTGGCTACAGAAACAAACAGATTTGCCTTCTGCCAAGCGTTTCCAGATTTTTCCCCTAAGAATAGGAATCCCTTTATAGTTTTGTTAATATCAAGTCTTCATAAGATAGAACTTTTTAGATAGTATGATGGGCCACAGAAGCCAGTTATAAGCCCAAATGTTTTAGAAACCTTGTTATCATTCCCAGTCTTAAATTTATAACTCTAAAAAGGCTGAAAAATATAAATAAAAAATTCTTTTGTACGTAGTTTTTTTTTAAATGTAATCTTGAAAATATTTTTTGCAAAGATGATTGGACTTCTTGGAAAATAGAAAATCTGATAAATGTAAATTCGATTTTTTGTAATTTAAATAGATTCTTTTCGTTAAAAAAGAGTTTGAATTTTTAAAGTTTTAAAATTTTTCTTTTTCTTAAATTTTACTCCTACCACTGCTTTAGCTTCATAGGTAAAATCTGGGGCTCCACTTGCCAGTATTCGCCGGTCTATTAAACTCGATATTATTTGAATTGAGGATGACAACAAAAAAGATAATTTATTTCAAGAGCAACTCCCTCAATTTTCCAATTTCTTTCTAGCTTCTAGAATCTAGGTCATCGAGGGTGGTTATTTCTTCTTATGATAAATCTACTACTAAGACATACTCTGCCAGATCCTCTTCCTTTTCTTTTTAAGCAAAGCTTTAAAATTATAAAAATAAATCAAACTTTCTAAATAGATTGCAACTTAGCTATGAAGGCCTTAAATAATTTATAATAACTATTCTATAAGACATGCAATACTTCCCTTTAAACAAACCTTATTTAAATTATATATTAATTTAGTTTTGTGCACAATTTTGCCAACTTAAATATTTTAATCAGTTGTAACTGAAGCATTTGCTTAAAGTTAACAACTTAATCAAGAGTAATTACTAAGCTGAACATATTGTTAACAGTGCAAATGAAACAAATCAAATTAATAACGTTTTTAGGAGCCATTTTTAGGGGACTGGGCTGGTTCGTAACGTTTTCCGTTTCCGGCACGTGTAAGTTTGTGTATATGTTTGTGTGTGTGTAGGTGTGTGTAAACAGCAGCTGTGTATTTGCGCATTAGAAACAGCCTACGCACAGTGGGACAAATTTTATTGTTTATTTAATTTTAATACATGTTTTGGAAAATGAATTCGCATAAACTATCTTGTATAAAATATTAGTATTCTATATAAAATCACATTTCTCGTATTCCTAATTTAAAAAAAAAACATATTTTCTTGTGATTTAAGTACGACTAATTTTTTGCAAGAGAAATTAAAACGAATTGGCTAAATATATACGAAAACCCATTGATTTATTAACATTCTCTTTAGGCCATTTTTAAGTTAGAAATTTATACGGCTGTGCTCCGGCAAAAATCTGAACAAACTATTTTGTATAAAATATTAATCTTCAAAACGAATGAAACTACGAGTTTGGTATTCCTAATTTTACTAAAACGAATTTTTTACGTGATTTGAATACGACAAATATTTGCAATAGAAATTAAAAATAAATAAATTGGCTAAATAGGTTCAAAATCCCATGTAATTTTTACTTAAAGTTTTTTTTAAATATTCTTTGATGTTCTAAGATGCTCTTTAGGCCCATTTTAAGTTTGATATTTCTTCGGCTATACGTGGGAAAAAAATCCGATTTACTATTTTGTATTAAAAAATTGTGCTTTTTTTTAAATCATTTTTATATTTGAATCGGTCATTTCAAAAACCTCATAAGTCCATAAATTCAAATTTTTCAGGAATCAATAAAAACTGTTTCATACACAAACAAATGAGTATTAACGGACTTTTTTATGCTTAATTTAGTATTTGAGTGATATAAAATTAGAATTGTAAATAACCTTAACAGTTTATTAATGAAAATAATGAAAAAATCCCTAAAAATTTTGGACTTATGTTGTTTTAGCAAGAAATAGGATTAGTGGTATAAATTTTAACCAAAACAACTGTTAAGGTTATTTAAATTAAAATTTTTTATCTTTTAAATACTAAATTAAGCATAAAAAAGTCCGTTAAAACTCATTTGTTTGTGTACGAAACAGTTTTTATTGATTCCTGAAAAATTCTAATTTAGGGACTTATGAGGTTTTTGAAATGATCGATTCAATTTTAAACATCAAACGTCATGAAAAACCTCATAAGTCACTGGACTTATGTTGTTTTTGCAACGAACGTCTTTTTCACGGTATTTTTTGAAGAGGAAGGATTGTATTGACATGTAATTTTAAGCCAGAATACGTATGTACCTTTAAGGAACCATTTTCAGCAAAAAAAAGCATGTTGCAAAAAAATGTGACTTATGAGGTTTTTGAAATGACCGATTCATTTCTAATTTTGATAAAATTTTGTATGTGATTTTTCTATATAATGCAAATAATCAAAAATGGTGGACGTAAAGTCCGGCGCGGACGACTTTAGGATACCCTGTACCACTAGCTTGTATTAAAGTCCGATTTCTTCACAAAAAACCAAAAACAGAAGAATTTTTAAGCAAAAATTTTTTTTTTGACCGATCGTTCCTATGGGAGCTATATGAAATAGTCAACCGATTTCAATAAAATTTGACACAGTGCTTAAATACCTTAAAAAAGATATGAATGCCAAATTTATTTCAAATATCTTTACATCGAATTTTGTATAAAAAACGTGTTTTTGGACCGATTGGTCCTATTGGAGCTATATGATCGAGTCAAACGATTTGGATTAAATTTAGTACAGTGCTTAGGAACTATAAAAAACTCACGAATATCAAATTTGGTCCCAATATTTTAACAAACAAACGAAACACAACAAATTTAGTTAAAAAATCGATTTTTTGGAAGATCGTCCCTATGGGAGCTATATGATATAGTCAACCGATTTTGTTCAAATTTGGCACATTGCTTAAGTGGTCTAAAAAATTTCCAAACGCCAAATCTGGTTACGATATCTTTTTTAAAAAACGAAATATAGCGAATTTTTCTTTAAAAAAGATATTTTGGCCGATCGTTCCTATGGGAGCTATATGATATAGTCAACCGATTTCAATCAAATTTGGTACAGTGATTGGAAACTATAAAAAACTTTCGAATACCAAAGTTGGTTACGATATCTTCATAAACAAACGAATTATTCATCTAAAACGTTTTTTTTTGTCGAGGTCGTCTCAAACACCCCCATGGGAGCTATATAATTTATTCCCGATATCAAAAAAATAAAATAAACTTGCCTCCTATGGATTAATATGGGATCTAATGTGAAAGTTTGGTAACTCTAGCTCTTACCATCTCTGAGATCTAGGCGTTCACACGGACGGACAGACGGACATGGGTATATCGACTTCTCTATTCACCCTGATCATATATTAGGTAACTTTGGAGTGTCTCCGACGTCTCCTTCTATATGTTACATACATTTTCGGCTTGCACAAACATAATATACCCTTGGTACCATACGGTACAGGGTATAAAAATACATACATTTTTATGAACAAATCTAGCCTGATGAACTGAAGGTATCATAAAAGGGGCACAACGGCCATTATGAGATTGAAATCCGTCAAGTGAAATTGCAACAAATTGGCTAAAAGGTTCAAAATTCCACGTAGTTTTTATTTAAATTATTTTCTTAAATATTCTTTGATATTGTAAAATTCTCTTTAGGCCAATTTCTTACTTGAAATTTGGCCGTGCTCCTGCAAAAAATCCTTATAAACTATTTTATTATTATTTTGAATACAATATTGGGATACTTTTTAAAATCACTGGCTTCTTATTTTTCATGTGATTTTAATTTTTATTTTCAATTCTACAATGCAAATAACACCAATTAACACAAAATATGAACCTTTGTGTAAAATTGTTTTTTAAGGAAATTTTGGGTGAAGAAACACGAAAATTACAAATTTTTTAAGCTTTTGTTACAGTTATTCGTCAATATATATTATAATATAAAATATTGACGTCGAAAGGTATTTATGTGCTATTTATTGCGATAAAGATATGCACAGATTAATAAAAATAATTAAAGTTCCAAGAAACCAAAGTAAAAAAAATATAATTTTTCGACTATTTTTCAAAATTACAAATTTTTGGTTTGCTTTTTATGAACAACAACATTTTTTAAATATAAGAGTGTTAAGAGAATTCTTTTACGAACATTTTGAGTCTAAGATCTTAAATCGAATAAGAATTGTAGATGTTACGTAACTTTTTTCGGCGTTGGTTAAGTGATTTGAATCCGACTATTGGGTTGCCCAAAAAGTAATTGTGGATTTTTTAAAAGAAAGTAAATGCATTTTTAATAAAACTTAGAATGAACTTTATCAAATATGTATATAATTTCCATTTTGTTCAATAACCTTTTGCCATCTTCCCGGAAAATTTTGTATTCCACGCTCATAGAACTTCTGGCCTTTATCTGCAAAAAACTGAACCAAGTGCGATTTTATAGCCTCATCATTGCCGAAAGTTTTACCATTTAAGGAGTTCTGCAAAGATCGAAATAAATGGTAGTCTGATGGTGCAAGGTCAGGGCTATATGGTGGATGCATCAAAACTTCCCAGCCAAGCTCTCTCAGTTTTTGCCGGGTCATCAAAGATGTGTGTGGTCTGGCGTTGTCCTGATGGAATATGACACCTTTACGATTGATCAATTCTGGCCATTTCTCGTTGATAGCTGCATTCAATTTGTCCAGTTGTTGACAGTAAACATCCGAATTAATCGTTTGGTTCTTTGGAAACAGCTCAAAATATACCACACCCTTCCAATCCCACCAAACAGACAGCATAACCTTCTTTTGGTGGATATCAGCCTTTGAAGTGGTTTGAGCTGGTTCACCATGCTTGGACCATGATCGTTTTCGATTAACGTTATTGTAAACAATCCATTTTTCATCTCCAGTTATGATTCGCTTTGAAAACGGATCGAATTCATTGCGTTTAAGATGCATATCACAAGCGTTGATTCGGTTTGTTAAATGAATTTCTTTCAATTCATGTGGTACCCAAATATCAAGCTTTTTCACCAGTCCAAGACTTTTTATGTGATAATGAACGGTTTATTTTGGTATATTTAACTTCTCTCCTATCTCACGCTCAGTTACATGACGATCCAATTCGATTAATGCTTTGATTTGGTCATCATCAACTTCATTTGGCCGACCTGAACGTGGCTCATCTTTAAGTGAAAAATCTCCAGAACGGAATTTGCGAAACCAATTTTGACACTGTCTTTCTTTTAAGGCTTTATCACCATACACATCACGTAACTTTTTAGCAACCTGCTCTGCGTTTTTTCCTTTACGGAAATAATAATATAAAATATGACGGAAATGCTCTTTTGTGGACTCCATATTAAAAAGGGCGCCAAACAAACAAATGTAAACAAAATTTCGCGCACTTTTTTTCTAAAGCAAGCTAATAGTGACAGCTAATAAATGTCAAAAGAAAAAATACAATTAAATAGTCACAAGCTGCTAAAAAAATTATAAACGCCGACTATATGAAAAATCCGCATTTACTTTTTGGGCAACCCAATAATTTGTTGAAAGTTAAATTGTAACGATTGGCAAAATAGGTTCAAAATTCCACATAGTTTTTACTAGATTAATTTTTTTTAAATATTCGTTAATATTTTCAGATTCGCTTTAGGGTAATTTCAAGATTTATTCAGCCTTGCTCCGGCAAAAAATCCAAATTAGCTATTTTTCATTAAATAATAATTAATATTCTTTTCGAAACCAAATGTTTCGATTTTTTTATATGACTTTATGGAATTATTTTTATTTCTATTATGCAAAAAATCAAAACAAAATTACATATTTTTCTACTTTGCAATTTTTAAATTATTAACTTGTGATATCATAAATGGAGCCGCAACGACCATTATATGATTTTTACTAACATATTTATTTTTTATATTCTTTGATATTCTAAGATTCTACTTTATTTTCAAGTTAGTTACTTATTCAGTCGTGTTCCGGAAAAGGTTCCAAACGATATATTTGGATTCATTATGCTGCTCTCAAATCTACAAAACCGTATTTTTTATGTGGATTGAAAACGAACAAAATTTATTCGTTCTCCGTAGTACGGCCGACTAACTTACTTACCGTGGTATAATAAGGTATCTCAACTGAAAGTTCCTCAGACGAAACTTATTCTAGCTCATATCACATTTATAAACTAGCTGCTCATGGTAACAAAAAGGCGGATACGTATTTTAGACTTAACTGCCTAAACCGATAATACTTTAGGTAACTTAGAGCGTCTTCGTTTCTATCTTAATAAAAATTTTATTACTTAAGTTACAAGCTATAAAAACAATAAACATAAAACTCTAGCTGTCCAAAAATAGCAAGCGAAAAATTATTCCAATTTAAAGTACAAAATGAACCACTGTGCGTCGCTGCCTCTGCCGCTGCTGGTGCCTCTGTCGCTGCCATCAAAAGCGTTTATTAACTTCATTTGTATTTAAACAGTCAAGAGACAACAGCTGGCAGCTGATAAATGTAAAGACAAACAAACATACAGAATATCTTGTTACCACGCTGCCACGCCTATTTGGGGGGTGGGGCGGCAGCAACAAAATGGCCGCCTGCGCCATTAACACGGTGAATGCAAAATAATAAAAGACGAACTTAAAGCGAAATGTAAATGAAAAATAAAAATAACTTTTTAACGTAAAATTTGTCTTGGTTGTTGTTGTTGTTGTACGTGTTGTTGTTATTACTTTTATTGTTGTTTTTGTTTACCTGTATGTGTGCGCCCTGAACTGTGCTTCATTTTTTGCTTTTTTTGTATACACTGAGCGCAAATTAACTTGAGACGCCTGTCCTGATGTCTCCAAGGAGCGACGAACTGGCTGGCTGGATCTGGGTCCTGCTGCTTGACTTTGCCTGGGTTGGGCTGCTGCCCACTGTGCGCTTAATGAGCGTTTAATTGGCCTCACTGTGCGCCAGTAGACATCGGAGTGGAGTCGATGCCGATGCCTGTCTGGAGTCTGAAGTTGGGTCAGCAACTTGATTGAATTTCTTGAACAAAGTTTTTAATTGCATTGCATTGTTGCTGCAGCAAAGTATTTCATTTATTTGCCAATTTAGCAGCGCATTTAATGTGCTCTCTCTCTCTGTTGGCTTAGAGAATAATCGAGAAATCTTAAGCAAACATTTCTTGTGGAATGAACGCGTTGAAGCTACAAATCGTGGTTGCCACCAGAACTACAGTTTGTTATTTTTCTTCTTCCTACTTCCTGGTTTTTCAATTTTGCAAATTGTTTTTGTTAACATTTTGCCATAAACATGACACGCAGCAGCAGCAACAACAACAACATCAACAGATTTAGTGCTATTCGCAGAGTTGCCGCCCTCTTAAAGAAAGATGGGCCCAACGGAGGGCCCAGCAGCCCAGCCAGATAGATTTGATTTTCAAATGCTGCAGCATTTTATGTGGCCATTAAAATATTTTATTGCTTTTGGCGTAGATTTTAAGCAATAATAAAATACACACACACACACACACACATTAAGAGAAAGCCGAAAAAAACACAACAACAAAAACAACAAAGCAGCAAAGCAAAGCTGCAACAAATCTAAAAAAAGAAACAGCAACAACAACAAACATTACCACAAAAACGAACTGAACTTCTTAACGTGCCTCCGATGTTGTTATTATTGTTTTTGTCAATACCCTGTACTCAGGTTGAGGTTCGGGATTAACCCCGAACCGTGCAACATGGGGAAGGTTCAGAGAGTAAGGGCGTTATGCCAGAGGTTGCAGGTACCACAGTCTGTACATATAAAAAAAAGCGCCCAACTAATTTTAAGTTCGAATTTGAAGTAAAACGAATCCGAACATTTTATGCGAAATCGTTTTGAAACCTATTATTTGATGCTTCCAATTTCGCCAAAACGAATTTTTCATAAGGGACTAAAACGAATCGGAAAACAGGTTTAAAAAAAGTGAACATTTCATATTGAAACTAGTGAGCCCTGTAGACGTTGTCCCGCCCAAACTTTTTAAATACTCTCAAAGTGAATAAACATCGTAACATTCTCTAGTTAGCTTATCTAGACAATCATAAGATTTTTGGATTAGTTGACTTTCATGACTCTCTAAAAAGCCCTACGGATGAACTTAAGTATTCTTAAGAGAGCTCGCATCTCTAATTAATTCGTGCCCCACAAAAACGACATTTCAACCCCTTTGTCTGCACTTAATGTCCTATGTCCCGGTGTTGAAAAATTTTCTACTACTATATTCACGATATTCACAAATAATTTAAAATAAATTTCTTATAATTCACAACAAGTTTAAGACGCACTTAATATAAAGCTCTTGTTACACATTATTTGTGGACGTGATTTTATTTAAACATTATTTTAACTATTGTGGAACCTAGCTTTTTTCTTTGATGGGCCCATACAATTGTGTTTATAAGTGCCTAAATAATAAAGAATTAAAAAGAAACGTTCTCCACATTTGCTAAGTATTTTTGGATTGTCAAAAAATCTGTTTGTTTTTTTAATTAATATCTAATAATTAATATCTTCAGTAGCACCAAGTCGATTTAAGTTTTTAACATTGCTATATGACATTAAAATGTTTAAGAAAATTTCTTTAAATTGATGTCAAAAAATTGCTTGGTTAAAAAAAATCGAATTCGATAATAAATTGAAAAATTCACGGAACTCGAGCTCAGGAAACAAATGATCAACATCAGTTATCTTTCACTTTCCACAATAGTTAAAAATCATATTTATTTTTCAAGGACGTCATTCGTCAAGACGAAGATGTTTTTTACGACCAAAATAGATTTTTCCCCCTTTTTTTTGACTATACAGTACCCTGCAAATGTTTGGGGTCAGTTGAAAAATTTCATGTTTTTTGTATTTGTCGCTTTATTTGTCGGTCTTGGACCGTTTTATTTTAAATGATACATTGAAAAAACATTATATATAAATGAACTACAAATAATATTCGCCAAATATTGCGATTTTTCTTCGAAAAAAAAAGAAGAATGAAAAACATCAAATCAGGTGGTTTTCATCAATATGGTTTCCTTTAGATTTGATGATGGCTGCACAGACTCTCGGCATTCGTTCGACTAATTTTTGAAGCGTTTGAACTTGTATTTGTTCCCAAGCCCTCTTCAGACACTCCCACAGGTGATTCGCGCTAGTTGGACGTAGTTTTCGCACCTCTCTATCCAGTTCATCCCACAACAGCTCAATGGGATTCGCGTCCGGCGACTGGGGTGGCCATTCCATGATTTTGAGTGCCCCAGCTGTTTCTTTGGATTTTAAGTAGTTAGTACACAACAAATATCGAAAGAAAAGCGTGCTCAAATCGTTATTTTACATAAAACTGGCCATTCCCAGCGACATATAGCAAAAATAGTGGGCGTTTCACAGAATGGAGTCTTCACAACCACAAAAGACACGCTGGAACTGGATGTTATGCAGACAAAAATCGAACGGGTCGACCCAAAAAGACCACAGAAAGTGATGATCGGCTGATACAAATGATAAGCAAGCGTTCTCGATTTAAAACAGGGCCAGATATCAGAGCTGATATCAATGAATCGTTGCCGAACCCAATCTCCGACACAACAGTGACACGTCGATTGCATAAAATCGGATTGTATGGTCGAGTTGCTGCCAAAAAACCATTACTGCGGCTACAAAATATTCGCAAAAGACTTAATTGGGCCAAAATACACGTTAAATGGTCGATTGACGAATGGAAAACAGAGCTTTGGACGGATGAGTCCAAATTTGAAATTTTCGGGAGTAAACGGCGAGCGTACTGCCGCAGACAGCATGGTGAACGGCACAAACCTGAATGTGTGAAGCCCACAGTGAAGTTCGGAGGTGGTTCAGTGATGGTGTGGGGTTGTTTTTGCTACGACAGAGTTGGCGATTTGGTGAAAATCGACGGTATTATGCGAAACGAACAGTATCACAAAATACTTCAGTACAACGCTATTCCGTCGGGTACCAGATTGATAGGAGAAGGATTTGTATATCATCAAGACAACGATTCTAAACACACGTCAAAATTGTGTACTAACTACTTAAAATCCAAAGAAACAGCTGGGGCACTCAAAATCATGGAATGGCCACCCCAGTCGCCGGACGCGAATCCCATTGAGCTGTTGTGGGATGAACTGGATAGAGAGGTGCGAAAACTACGTCCAACTAGCGCGAATCACCTGTGGGAGTGTCTGAAGAGGGCTTGGGAACAAATACAAGTTCAAACGCTTCAAAAATTAGTCGAACGAATGCCGAGAGTCTGTGCAGCCATCATCAAATCTAAAGGAAACCATATTGATGAAAACCACCTGATTTGATGTTTTTCATTCTTCTTTTTTTTTCGAAGAAAAATCGCAATATTTGGCGAATATTATTTGTAGTTCATTTATATATAATGTTTTTTCAATGTATCATTTAAAATAAAACGGTCCAAGACCGACAAATAAAGCGACAAATACAAAAAACATGAAATTTTTCAACTGACCCCAAACTTTTGCAGGGTACTGTATATCTCGATTATAATTAAAAAAAAATTTTTTTTAAATTAGTCACTTCCATTTCTAATAAATAAAGTGAATTCAAATAGCTTAAAAGTGAACTTAATTTTTCACCTATTCGTTTTACTTGCTCTTGCAATAAAACATTCGGTTTCAAACTTTATGACCCGTAAAACCCTTTGCGACTACGCTTCTGTCTGCCCTTAATGTCCAATGTCCCGGTGTTGAACAATTTGCTACTATGCTGTATTCAAGATATTCACAAAAGTTCGTATATCTCACAAACCAATACACACAGACATCGCAATAGGCTTAAAACTTCCGTATTGGCAACCTCTAGCACACGCAAAAATCAGATTTGAAATTCATCGACGCGTTCACGAGAACATCCGTAACACGTAAAACAATAGTTTCTTTTATGTATGTTATATAGATAGACTAGCCGGCCTTCGGCACGCTCGCTTCGCTCGCTCGTCTAGATCTTTATTTTCTTCCAATGATTTATTTTTGTGGCGAATTCACGAACTTGCATAATGTGCAAATATTGATCTGATCATATGTATTTTATACAGAAATCAAAACATGAATTGTAAGCAAAAATCGCAGAATTCCTTTCTTCTTAAGAAAACTTTCTTGGAAAGGAATAACTAAATCAATATTAATTTCTAAAATTGATGAAATTGTAAATTATCCTACCGAGTTTTTAAATTCACTTGATTTGCCAGGAATGTTAGGAGTGGCAACCCTTATCGCTTAGGGGTATGAAAAATAGATGTTGACCGATTCTCAGACCTGCCCAATAAACACATAAAATTTCATAAGGATCGATCTAGCCGCTTCGGAGGAGTATGTTCACACAAAAACCAATATTCACAAAAATGGGTATATCTCACGAACCAATTCACACAAACACATCCCAATAGGCTTAAAACCTCCGCATTGACCTCTAACACACGCAAAAATCAGATTTGAAATTCATCGACTCGTTCATGAGAACACCGATAGCACGTTAAACATAAGTTTCTTCTTATATATAAAATTCTAGTTTCAAAATGTTAGTTACCATACTCCTCCGAAACGGCTGGACCGATTTTCATAAAATTTTGTGTGCTTCAATAAAATAAAATTTATAACGTTTATAATTTTTGTGATTCCTTTCGACAAAAACAACTAACTAAAAAATATTAGTTAATCTGACAATGTACACAATGCCAACCTAAATTAAAAAAAAAATTGTATTGGAAAATCAAATTGTCCTTTTTAGTATTTGCGTCGCAATATTGTTATATTTTCTCAACCCTAAACAATCCTTGGACTTCCACGAACATTTCAAGACCAAAATTAGCCAAATCGGTTCAGCCGTTCGTGAGTCCATAAGCTTAGAAGGAACATAACATTGTGACACGAGAATTTTATATATAAGATAATTATAATTTTTCAAATATTCTTTGATATTCTTAAATTATATTTATGCCAACTTCTTTCAAATCTTTTCAAAATTGTTTTGTTTTTAGTTTTTCAAAGAATTTTTATGCTCCGCTTGCTTGAAATGAAGCACAAAATACTCTCAATTTAAGCTTGAAGACTGAAATTTTTTTTTTAAAACTTCGTTGTATAAAGAGAATTCGAACATTTTAATCGAAATCGTTTTGTAACCGCATGTTTGGTGCTCTCCATTTCGCCTAAACAAATCGGTTAGCCGGTTTAAAAAGCTAACATTTTATATTGAAATTATTTTTTTAATATTCTTTGATATTCTTAGATTATATTTATCACAACTTAAGTGGAGGTTCTTTAAAAAATGTTCGAGATAATCGATTTTCGTGCAATATGTGTATTTTTATTCCAGGAAAAACTGTACGTTATATAAATGAAATTTATAGAGTGGAATCATATTTATTTCCAAAGCAGCGAAAATTATTTTATATAATTCTCTAGGCTCTCTGCTTAGTTTACGAGTTATAGCCATTTGAAGCTGGAAAAATAAATTTTGATTGAGTGATCATAGGTTAAGCTCCTTTTCGTTTTGAAAACGGCAAAATTGTTACTCGTAGCTCATAAAAACTATATTTACTCGAAACATTTTATAGAAAAAAATGGGAAAACACGTGATATCAGTGGGAATCCAGAATTTAGTCTCAGGGTCTTCACGCAAAAGACTGACAACCCATTTTTACATCTTTTAGGGGGTGCGGACCCGAAAGTACTTAAAGAAGAAGACGAAAACAAGAAAAAATGGAAGAAAAACATTTAATCAGAACTAGAAGATTTTAAATGTGTATAACGAACGTGTATTTTTAAAGTCATGGAGCTCTGACTACAACATTGTAACCCCTTTACATGAGTAGAAAAGTTGCAAAAATTTGAAAAATAAAAATTTTAAACGAATGCTTGCTGGCATTTTTTAAGCAAGAGATGTTGAGTTTTCAGGGAAGGTACTTTCAAATCTAAACGAGAAAATCGATTTGATTTTCTTTTACAAATAATGAAAGGTACATTCGTAGAATATAATATAATAAATAATGTCCAATTATTGTACAATCAAAATGGCATTTAACAATCAATACACGAAGTTTGTATATCTTTTCATCATGCTACAAATAATTCCCATATTTCGCGTTCTTTTCGGCCAAATTAAAAAAATCTTCCTATATTTGACAATTATTATGAATTTCTGTTTACAAGGCCAAGAAACGTTATTTTTTCTCTAACCAAATGTTATTTGAGGTCGAGGATTAAATTTTTAACATCTTTTTTAATTTTGAACGCCAGATGGCACTCTTGTGATTTTTTTTTTTAAATTAACAAAATGTTGCGGCAACCATGCCAGCTGTTTTGTAACAAAAAAAAACTATTTCGCACCAAAATAAGTAGAATTTATCGGAAAAATAAGTAAAATATACAAAATTATCGAAAATAAATCTAAAAGCGCAATATCGACAAAAAATCCAGCGTTCTGCTGGAGGCCATAATAAATCCGATGAAATTGTTCGGTTTGGTTTTTTTGTTTTTCGGAGCATGACTGATTAACTTTTAATATGTTTAAACGCTAATTTTAACTATTGTGAGCAGTACTAAGCAACAACTAGCTGGCGCCATCTACCGACAGCAACTTGCTTGCGCCATCTGGTGGCCACACTAAACAGCAAATCATTCATAGTTTGAATAAACACAAAAAATTTTTCATTTATTTATATAATTATAAATAAGAGTTAATTCTAAGCTATAAAAGGTTTGTAGCCAGAACAACGTCGACCTTCACAATGGTTAAAAAATTTCTATTCGTATTATTACGATTTTTTTATTTTGTAAAACATTTTATGAAATTATATATTCTACATTTTGATCCAATACCATTTGCCATCTTTCGGGCAAGAGATTGATTCCACGCTCATAAAATTTGTTATCCTTGCAGGTAAAAAACTGGTACAAGTGGTTTTTGATTTGAAATAAAGGTTATCCCATCCAAAAAATTTGGCAGAGAGCGGAACAAGTAGTATTCCGAAGGTGCTTTGTCTGGAGAATATGGTGTTTGTGGTAGCATATCCCATTCAAGCTGCAAAAATTTATGGAGAGTTATCAAACTTGTATGAGTTCTCGTTATATCGTGGTGGACCTTTTCTATTGATCAATTCAGGCCTCTTCTGTTTGGGTGCATCAATTAATTTGTCCAGCTGATCACAGTACACTTCAGAAATAATCGTGGTATTGTCGGGAAAAAGCTCCAAATTACCGATTCCTTTGAAATCCCACCAAACAGAAAACATAACCTTTTCTTGTGACTATCGGCCTTTGAAGTAGTTTGAGCTGGATCATCCTTTTTAGATCATTATTTCTTGCGCTCTACATTCTTGTAAACAACCCATTTTTCGTCGCAACTAACAATGAGCCTCAAAAATGAATCACTTTTTTGACGTTTGATAAGCAAATCATAGTCGTTAATGTAATGAAGAAAATTTCGTTCTGTAAGAGCGTCCATACGTCAAACTTCGAAATTAATCCTAGACGTTTCATGTGCTCGGGAACGGTCGCGTTAGACAAATTTAATCTTTCAGCAATCTCTCGAGTTGTTATTCGATGATTTGCATGGACCAACGACTTTATTTTATCCACATCGGCTTCAAGAGGCCTTCCAGGACGTGGTGCATTGTCAAGATCCAAATTGCCGGAACGAAATTTATATAAACTGCTTTTTGCAGTGTATTCCAAAGTCGCTTACCATTCCGCTGCTCTAAAATATTTTTATTTTTGTTATTGCCATCTGTGACTGTCCGCGGCGTTGCGTTTTTCGCCTGAGCGTGCCATTTCCTTTGCCAGGACTCTCTATGCATGCTCCATATAAGCGAAAGCAACCCAAACCCACCCCACCCAACATCCTCTTCTCGTTTCCCTCTTGCAATTCAGTGAAAATTTAATTTACATTTGCGCATAAAATGCTGCTACATCACTCGTGGGCATAAAGCAGCCCAAGCAGCGACACTGCTTGAATGTCTGTAATTCGGCCAAGATATCATGGGATTGGCATTGGGATTGAGACTGGGGAGCTTCCTTTATGTAAAAGGCAACGCCTCAGCATTTTGGCTTCGCATTCTCAGCTCTAGAAGCGCGTGGCACGCCTTATAGTTTTGCTTACACCTTGGCGTGCGTGTGGCAGCGAGGACAACGCACGGGTTCAACGTGTGGCAGGATGTTTGTGGAGCTGTGTAGGCAAAGCCAGCTGGTATTTATGGCAGCAGCTGTTTTTGGCTCTAACTCTTCGCATCCTTTTTGGCAGGGAGCGGCCTCTCTCTCTCTCTGACTCTGTCACGCATATAAATGGCTTTCAATTGATTTACTTGCAGCCTGCTCAGACTCACTTTTTGTATCCTTAAGTGGAATTACATTTATCTACATGCATAAAAAAGCAAATATATATATGGGCAGAATATCCTTTTTTTTTGGGCTCAAGTATTTTAATAAATTATCGCTTTTAAGTTGTTTACCCAAGAGCGGTGCAGCTTTAAAAGGACTTAAAGTTAGCAGATCTATTAAAAGCGGTCGGACATAGTTTTTAACGATATGATAACTGCCGAATGTTGGTTCTGAAGCAATCGTACTTTTTTGTTAGTAGAATTGAAAATAATAATTTCTAAAGCCAAACCGTCCAATTTTATTCGAATTCGTTTTTGCGTGCTCTGGAAAACGTATTGTTTTTGTCCTTAACTTCCCTTTTATTTTTGATAAATTCGTAGATTTTCCTGCCTCTTAGAAATAAGTACATGTGCATTAGGGTGGGTCACTATTTATAGGTACAAAGGCTCACACCGATTTTAATTCTTTGTGTCACTCTTAGCAACTTTACTCAAGAAACTATGGATCTAAAATGAATTTTGAGTCGGCCACTTTCCCAAAATCGGCTTTTTTCAAAAAATTCAAAAATCGATTTCTACATTGCATTGAAATGGCCGAAAAACTAAATATTTTTCTCTAACTAAATGTCAAGAAAGTCATTTTGACATCTATTTTTAATTTTGAATGCCGCCAGAGGGCGCTTTGCTGTTTTTTTTTTCTGTTTTTTTTAAATTGACAAAATATTTCACTTTTTCATAGTAGTCTAGCACTGCAACTTATTTTATTAACATTGGTTAACTATATATATATCTCCCATTGGGCCGATCGGCCAAAAAAACTTTTTTTGAACAAAATTCGTTAGGTTTTATTATTTATAAAAATATCGTAACGAAAGTTGGCATTCGAAATTTTTTTCGGGTTTTTAAAGACTCTACTGTTTGTGAAGATATTGGAACCAAATTTGGAATTAAGTAGTTTTTTAGAGTACGCAAGACTGTACCAAATTTGATAAGAATCGGTTGACTATATCATATAGCTCCCATAAGACCAATCGGTAAAAAAAAACGTTTTTTGAGCAAAATTCGTTTTGTTTCGCTTCTTTATAAAAATATCGTAACAAAAGTTGGTATTCGAAAATTTTTTTAAGTTTCCAAGGACTACGAAATTTGATCAAAATCGTTTGGCTTTATCAATATATATATATTACATTTTTTGAAAAATTCCTATTTTGAAAAGTTCCTGAATTGAAGACCCATAGTCTCTTCGGCAAAGTTGCCTAAAATAACCCAAAGAATCAAAATCGTCATGATCCTTAAAACGTTTTTTTGGCTCCATACAAATTGACCCCCTAATGTGCATTCATAAATTTTTAGTTTATCTATTAAAATACCAAAGGAACTTTTAGAAATAAAACTTTAAAACTCCTAACAAAAAAAAAAAAAGAAATAACAAAGAATTTTCAATTTGTTTATACTTAAATAAATAATAAAAAATACAAGGATATAGCTCAATACGAAATAATTATATGTTTATTATTAAAATTTTTAAATTTAAAGTCAAGTAGTTAACTTTTTATTTAACATTAATAGTTTATTATTTGTCTTTCATTATTGTTTATAGCTTTATTTTTTCTTTTTTTCAGCGAGGTAACAAGATTTTTCAGCGGTATTTCATCTATTTTCGCCTACTCTTAACGAATCGTCCTTTTAAGGTCTGCCAAGGTCTCAAATTATCTACCCTTCCTTTAGACATTGTTAGAAAGTGTTCCCCTTAGGTCTTTGATGAGGTTTTAGTTTAAATTGGTATATTTCCCTTCTTTTTTTAATAAATTGTGTTGGCTGGGATAATTTTTGCTTGATATAAAACAGCTGATAGTGTTGCCGCGGCTCTGCACCGTTTTATTACCATATGTTTTATTATTAATTTCAATTTAAATTTCTTTAGTTCTAGTTTTTTATTTTATTTTATTTTTAAAATTAAATAAAATTACTCAAAAAAATGGCGTACGTTAAGTAGGGCGCGGACGACTTTAGGATACCCTGTACCACTAGCTTGTAATAAAGTCCGATTTCTTCACAAAAAACCAAAAACAGAAGAATTTTTAAGCAAACAATTTTTTTGAGCTCGTTCCTATGGGAGCTATGTACATATATGATATAGTCAACCGATTTCAATAAAATTTGGCACAATGCTTAAATACCTTAAAAAGATCTGAATGCCAAATTTATTTCAAATATCTTTACAAACAAACAAAACACATCGAATTTTGTATAAAAAACGTCTTTTTGGATATAGTCAACCGATTGCGATCAAATTTGGTACAGTGATTGGGAACTATAAAAACTTTTGAATACCAAATTTGGTTACGATATCTTTATAAACAATCGAATTATTCGTCTAAAACGCTTTTTTTTGTCGAGGTCGTCTCAAACACCCCCATGGGATATAGCTCCCCGATATCACCGATATCAAAAAAATAAAATAAACTTGTCTCCTATGGATTAATATGGGATCTAATGTGAAAGACGGACAGACGGACACACGGACATGGGTATCTCGACTTCTCTATTCACCCTGATCATATTTTAGGTAACTTTGGGGTGTCTCCGACGTCTCCTTCTATATGTTACATACATTTTCGGCTTGCACAAACTTAATATACCCTTGGTACCATACGGTACAGGGTATAAAAATGACTTAAGCTATAAGATTTATTGAAATTTTAAATAATCTAGCTATTTTTTTTTGGGAAATTTTTATTATATAACTCGGCAACCCTGTCGTACCAATCGGACATGTGCTCGTGTATAATACATATTGTATAATAATTTGTATAATAATACAAATCATTTTGGCTGTGCATGCTATTTTTTTTGAGTCCGAAAAAAAATATTAAGAATAATTGTCACTAAAAGAAACTGATGTTTTACGTGTTACGAAGGTTCTCATGACCCCTACGATGAATTTCAAAAATTTTCAAAATTTTTTCGTTTGTTAGAGGTGGTCAATACGGAAGTTTTAAGCCCATTGCGATGTGTATTGGGTGTATTGGTTCATGAGATATACGCATTTTTGTGAATATCTTGAATACAGCATAGTAGAAAATTGTTCAACACCGGCACATTGGACATTAAATGCAGACAGAAGCGCAGTCGCAAAGGGTTTTATGGCTTATGTAGTTTGAAATCGAATGATTTGTTGCAAGAGCACATAAAACGAATAGGCGAAAAATTAAGTTCACTTTTAAGCTATTTGAATTCAAATTATTTATTACCGAAAATGGAAGTGACTAATTTAAAAAAAATTTTTTTAATTATAATCGAGATATATAGTCAAAAAAAATGGGGGAAAAAATCAATTTTGGTCGTAAAAAACATCTTCGTCTTGACGAATGACGTTCTTGAAAAATAAATATGATTTCTATATCTTTCACTGATGTTGATCATTCGTTTCCGAGCTCGAGTTCCGTGATTTTTTTCATTTTTATTATCGAATTCGACTTTTATAACTAAGCAATTTTTTGACATCAATTTATATAAAGAACTTTTCTAAAACATTTTAAAGATATAGAGCAATGTTAAAAACCAAAAAAGAAGAAAACTAATTTCCACAATAGTTAAAATAATAAATAAATAAATAATAATAAAATCACGTCCACAAAAATGTGTAACAAGAGCTTTATATTAAGTGCGTCCTAAACTAGTTGTGAATTATAAGAAATTTTTCCACATCGGGTATTGGACATTAAGTGCAGACAGAAGCGTAGTCGCAAAGGGGTTGAAATGTAGTTTTTGTGGGGCTCGAATTTTTTGAGATGCGAGCTCTCTTAAGAATACTTAAGTTCGTCCATACGGGCTATTTAGAGAATCATGAAAGTAAACTAATCCAAAAATCTTATGATTGTCTAGATAAGCTAACTAGAGAATCTTACGATGTTTATACACTTTAAGAGTATTCAAAATGTTTGGGCAGGACAACGTCTGCCGGGCTCACTAGTTGGCACTAAATATCTAACTTTAAGTGGGCAAAAATATAATGTAAGAATATTAAATATCAAAAATAATATTTCATTATGAAATACGCATTTTCTTAAACTTATTTTGCCGATTTATTTCAATTGCTCTTTCAACAAAACATTCGCTTGCAAATTACATAAAAACTTCTTTTTGGTGAAATTGGTTCGGTTTCAAAACGAAAACGCAAAAAATATTCGGACAAGTTAAGTACAAAAGATCAACATCTAAAATAAAATTAGCAAATAAGTAAATAATTTTTTTTGTTTAAACTTCTCAAAATCGAATTTCCACTTCTACGTCAATGTCAACAGCCAAACACAAAGTTGCAACCTAATTTGTTAATGAGCAACCTTGATTTGTTGACTTTGGCTAATTTATGCAACAAGGCGCTGTCGTTTATCGATAACATAGCAAACTATCGCACAAACGCAATTATTGTATGTTAAAAAGGCAGAGACTTGTATAAATTGTTTGTCTTGCGGCCTTGCCATTTCTTTTTTGGTTATAGTCTATTGACAGTTGGCGAGCCTGGCAACCCTGCTCTGCTGATGAGGCGTAATCTGTCAAATATTTGTACAGTCTTAAAAGCCAAACGAGAAGAGAAGCAAGTTTGGGGCCAGTTTCTGTTTACTGTTTGCGTGCGGTAAACATTATATACTTAGTATATAATGTATTATGCGAGGGCAGAATGAAAGGTAATCAGAAGTCAAGCAACAGATGTCTTCTACTTGGGACAGCTCAGCTATAATAAATTCTGCACATTTTTAAATTAATCTTTGTTTTTTTTTAATTTTTTGTTTTCTGTCAAATCAGTCATCTCAATTATTTTGAATTTTTAAGATTAATCAACGTTTTTCAATACAAAATTAAAATTTTAAAATCTTCATCATCTCTACTTTTTAAAGCCGTATAGTGATTTTTGATATTTCAAAAGGGCAATGATACAATGACCGCCAAAGCAAAGTAAAGGCATAAACTAATGGCGGCTTATTTGACAAAGAATGACCCAAATGTAACATAGTATAGGGTGCGGCAACAACTTTTTATGGTCAAATGCCATAATACTGTAGATTTTAAAATTTTGAAGAAAGGCAATTCGCTTAGAATATCATAAATATTTATGTAAATAGCTTTAGTGACTAGCAATATATGATCGATTTTAAGGTGACCAGCTTCACACATTTTTCATTAAAAAAAATTTATTATAATATAATTTCTTATAAGTTAAACACACTTTTTTTCCAAACCAAATGCTTGTGTGAAGAGCTACTAATTAAAAAATGTATTATTATATTATTTCTTATATCATAAAACACATTTTTTCTAACAAAATTTTGTGTGCAGATCTAGTATAGTAAAAGTTTTCAAGGAGCATAAATCTTTGTAATGAAGACTTTTGAGTTTTTATAATTATTACTTAGATTATGAAAATTTATTGGTCCTGGTAAAAAAGATAGATATTAAAGCTTTCTTTTTAAGTCTACAACGAAATTTAATACCGATTTTGGTATAGCTCACATATTTAAAAAAGGCAAAAAGTTACGAGCTTGAAAAGTATTTTTTATCCTTTTAAAAGTTATTTGCTGTATGGTAGCTTTTAAACTGATCCTTTCTCGATTGCTTCGTTTAAATTCTATATTTTTGCTTATATTATGATCATTTACGGAAATTAATTTTCACATGTTTAGTGCTTCCAAAATCACCAAAAAAACAAAATTATTTGCTTGATGAGGAATGCATTTACACCAGATTCGACTTAGGAGCAACAAGCAACAACAAACTGTTTAAATAAAAAAAAATATTTTATTTTCACTTTTTGATAAAAAATAAAATTTTGTTTCGATGTAGTAATTTTAATATCACATATTTTTAATTTTGTAGAAAAAAATAAAATTTTTTTTTTTATGCACTAAATTTTATGAGAACTTAACTGTTCGACTGTTTAGACTCATATTGAAGCCCCGCTTATGAACAACTGTCTACGAATTGTGTGTCTATGTCGTATATGGGGGGTGCCCGTGAATCGTCTGTCGGAAGATATCGTGAAACAACCACCTTATGCGGTCTCTTACAGCGGGGCTCCGTTCATCCAAGGTTTCCGGAAGAAGCTCTGCGATTCTTGCAGTTATTGCAACTCTGTGCATGTCACGAACTCGCCCTGATCTGCGATTGCAGCAGCCCAGGCAGCTGATTTTTCATTGAGGTTCCATATTATGTTTGACATCTCGAATAATATTTATTTTAAAATATATTCATTAAAGAACTATTCATCAACAATTATGTATATCTTATAACCAACCAATTACAAAGATTATAAAAAAAATTAGATATGTTATAATGATTTTGGATTTCTGCACTAGGAAAATGCTAAGAGGCTTATGAAAATCTATGTAAAATAGAGATTTACTGTTCGCAGATCTCTACATTAACAATCGATATCATCACGAGGATAAAAAATAATAAACTAGACAAGGTCATCAGTCCGTATGTTGGGATCGACTAAGGAGACAAAGATTACTTAATAGCCAAAACTGATGGAAGACAGTTTCTAAAAATTCTGACATTAAGGTTATGCCAAAAAATTAGGTGTTTCTGCTAGAGAATTTTTTTTTTTTAAACTAGTTCCCTGCCGGCTTCGCAGCACATTTGCTACAAAATAGTTTCCTTTTAAATAGTATTCAAATTTTGTTGTATAAAGTCAAAAATAATATATTTCTAGTATTGGCTTAAACTAATAAATAAAATAAAATAAAATGTCTGTTCCTAGCGAATATGATTTGGATGTACATTTCCGGTCACAGTTGCATAAATTGGGTGATGTTTATGCCCAAAACCTTAGTAAAACGGATGTCATTATCAGTCACAGCTGGCTGGAGCTCTTTACGAAAGCACCAAAATGTGAGAAATATGCGCGTAACTGTCTAATGCTGTTGATGTACAGCCAGCTAAAAGAATTGGGACATTTGGAGGAGCCATTTACCAATTTGGAAAATCAAAATATATGCTTGGAAAAGTTGGTGTGCGATTATAAAAACCGTAAAAATGATGATAGGAGCATAGACTTATCGACTACTTTCACTGGCGCTGATGATGCTAGTGAATGCAAAAGTGCACAGTCCTTAAAAACAACGACTGATCCTGCAGCAGAATTTAAAAATTTAGAGGACTTGGAGCACTCGAGTCCGAGTGATTTAGATCTTAGCGAAATGTCAGTAGTTCCCTCAATGTATGACCAAGGTGATTTGAACAATGACCTTCATAAGACAATAGCGAGCCATATCTGTCGTAACACATTGAATGCAATAGAAGAACTCAAACAATGGTCCAATGTGGATGGTGAGAGCCGCTTCTTAAGCACTGCATTACAATATTTTAAGTTCTTGGATCCCAGTTTTCAAACTCAATTCAAGCAACTCGATCTTAAATTCGAGCAATGTCTGCAACATATTATAGAAGTGGAACGTGATCGTCATGAGAAGAATGTGCGCATGATTTACGATCTCTACGATCAGCAACGTAAGCAGCAACGCAAGGAGTTGCAAGTCAAAGAAGAACAATTGCGTTGCGATCAGCTGGCCTTGGCGCTGGAGCGTGAAAAGTTAAATTCCCGTCTGGAGCAGCTGAAGCAGCAGGAGGATCTTCACCGGCAGTACAAGAATGCGACTCAATATAGTCATAGTCTTTTGAGTTTAAAGATAAGCAATGCACTTAACCGCCTACCGGATAATAGTTTAGAGCAGCTGCAGGATCAACAAGGTTGGATTAATCTAAATTATCATGGAGCCTGCGTCAAATGCGAAATTATGAAGCAGCAGCTACAACAGCAAAGAAGTGGCATTTTGAGCTCCAAGCTAAGTTCTGACGAAGATAAAGCAATCCCGCCGAAAAATTATGAAAATATCAATGAGAATTCGGATAAAGATTCGATGTTATAAAAATTTTCCGCAGCGTGGCTCAAATCTTGACCGCCAGTACGTACACACAGTTCTGTTATGATGTTCTAATTACGTTCAAATGTTTATAAAAAAATCTATATATTTTATTTAATCATGTAATTTTTAATGAATTAAAATAATAAAATTTTATTGCAAAGCTCTATGGTATACAATTTTTTTCGTTTTCTGTATATATAAAAAAAAAAACAGGATATTTCAAATTCACGCCTTGTTGATAAGACGAACTGGAAATTGCAATCGCTTGAATTCAAACGGCATATCAGATGGAATCATAGGGATTCGAGGTATGGACACGTCCTCATCTTTGAATTTGCCAGACGATATCGTTGCTTCAATCACGTTTGCCATTAACTTTTTAACAGCTAGTTTTGTACCATTACACAAACGTGGCTGATTGATATTACGTAGCATAATGATAGTAACACCAATTTTCAATTCGAGGTTATGCGGTGGTAATCCGAGCAAGTCCAAAGAATTCAGAAATTCCGTTGTATAATGAACCACATCTTCCTCATTAGTGACCGTATCTAAAGACTTATACGAAACCAAATGGCCAGGAATATTTGATTGTATGGCTATGTTCAAATCACTGACGTCTTCGTTTTTCGCTATTTTAGCAGCGAAACATGATTTTTGTAGCGTTGTGATATGTTTGGAAAGACACTATCAATCATATCTTCCAATTTTTAATAGTTGTTTCGAAAATGTGTCGGCAGATGCATCATTTAGCAATTGAACACGTTCATTAGTTTTTAACTTCAATGTTTTCACGTGTCTCCATAAATACGATGACAAGCATTGATTTCATCAGCAGGATTTACAAGCAATATTTGTCGAAAATCTCCAGCCAGTTAAATCAATTCACCACCGAATAACTCTGAACTTCCTCGAAGATCTTTCATTGTTCTATCCAAAGCTTCCACTGACTTCTTGTCAACGCAGTTGTTGTGCCAGACGTTTTTGATATAATGTATGTTGGTGTTTCATTCACCTGAAAATTCAACGGTAACTTCAAATCTGAATGAGCCGTTCGACGTCCATCCAACAGAGTAGCAGCTATCCCAGAAAAAACCATCGCCAAGCATAGATCTTTAATATGAATTAAATTATGGAAATTCCATCACTATATTACGTTCTGCTTGACGTACTCGAAACAAAATATCTTCTGATAAATGATCTTGATATTTTATCCACAATTCAGGTGGATTTAATGGAAAACATGTTCCCAAAATAATCGCAAATAGAACACGTATTTGATATGGATGAGCAGTAATAGCAGCATCTGCTAAGTTTTGATCCCAGCGCAAATCATTTTCCAACAAATTCAATTTTTGACACGCCTCTTGATACGTTGCACACAATACGCCATTGACTGTTCTCAATGATTGAAACGATGCACAGTGGCACGGAAGCTGAAAACCCGTTGGAAAAATCAAAATCTTGATGTAAACGTTTTATAAAATCAATACATGTAACTGATTAAGAATTTTCCAAGGATCGCGAAAATATAAATTTTTATTCGATTCGGCAGAATAGTTTAGTTCCTACATCCGCTCAAAGTTGAGTAAATTTTCAAATATAAAAAAATGGCGTACGTAAAGTCTGGCGCGGACGACTTTAGGATACCCTGTACCACTAGCTTGCAATAAAGTCCAGTTCCTTCACAAAAAACCAAAAACAGAAGAATTTTTAAGCAAAAAATTTTTTTTTGGCCGATCGTTCCTATGGGAGCTATAGGATATAGTCGAGCGATTTTAATAAAATTTGACACAGTGCTTAAATACCTTAAAAAGGATCTAAATGCCGAATTTAGTTCGAATATCTTTACAAAGAAACGAAACACATCGAATTTTGTATAAAAAACCATTTTTGGACTGATTGGTCCTTTGGAGCTATATGATATAGTCAACCGATTTGGATTAAATTTAGTACAGTGCTTAGGAACTATAAAATACTCACGAATGTCAAATTTGGTTCCAATATCATAACAAACAAACGAAACACAACAAATTTTGTTCAAAAATCGATTTTTTGAAAGATCGGCCCTATGGGAGCTATATGATATAGTCAATCGATTTTGTTCAATTTTGGCACATTGCTTAAGTGCTCTAAAAAATTTCCAAACGTCAAATCTGGTTACGATATCTTCATTAAAAACGAAATATAGCGAATTTTGCTTTAAAAAACTTATTTTGGCCGATCGGTCCTATGGGAGCTAAATGATATAGTCCACCGATTTTGATCAAATTTGGTACAGTACTTGGGAACTATAAAGAACTTTTGAATAGCAAGTTTGGTTACGATATCTTGATGAACAATTGAATTACCCATCTAAAACTTTTATTTATTTTCGAGGTCGTCTGAAACATCCATATCCGATATCAAACAATAAAATAAACTTTTTTCTAATGGAATAATATTGGATGTGGATTTGTTTATAAGAGCCACCAAAAATTATGATTCGATGTCACTTGTAACCATAATTAGGGGGAGCCAAATATTGTTTTCGCTGTATTTGTCCGATTTTGTTCACTTTTGACGTCACTCTGTTAAATTTCCGATGAAAATATTAAACGGTGTGCCCAAAAGCCGCGAAAATCTACTGGGGACGGATGAACATGGCTCAATCACTACCCGAGGTTATGATAAGCATTTTGGTATAAAGGACTTAATAGAGCAATGTAAAAATCTATATGGCTGGGTGCAGCTGAAAATATTTGCCATTAAATTAAAATTAAAAGGAGTATGAAAAAAGGCGATTTGTTAATTTAAAAAAAAAAAACGCAACTTCACCATAATTTTCGATTTTATCATATTATTTTAATATTGAAATAGCTTCAACATTTTGAAATTAGGTTGGTGGTTGGAATGATCTAAGGCTAATATCTAAAAATAAAACAATTCTACATTTATTATACTTTATAGTACGTACTATATGCATAAAATATTAAAATTTAATTTATTTTTGTCTTTTCTTTCTAGGCATCTTATTAAACGACATATTTATGGTGAGTAATCCGAATCAAATTTATTTGGTACTTGTGTAATTTGTTATACTTTATGAAAATCTTGAAAATCTTCATTGCCTCTTTATGAATTTCTCAAGAAACGAAATTTTGGCAACTTTTATGTAATTGTTTTTTATTTCGGGCATTTATACCCAATTAAAAGTTACCATACTTAGAGAAGCCATTAAAAAATAAAATAGCCTTTAAAATAATCAAAATTTAATGTATTGTAATACTTTTGAGAAAAGTGAAGAATCATTTCAAAATATATTATCCAAAAAACTATATTTAAAAATATGTTTTATTAAAAGAATCCGATTGCTATTGTTGTAAGAGAAATGAATAAGAATTGGCTAAATAGGTTTAATGGTGAAAACTCACTAAAATTGATATAAATTTGTAGATTTTTTGATATTAGTTGATGCTATTAAGGGGAGAACCTTTTAAAGTTGGCCGAAAAGAAGGCGAAGTTTGGGCACTATTTTTGGCATGATGAAAGCAATAAAAACTTTCTATTTTGATTGTTACTCTTTTAAGCTTATGGTCCACGAATTTCAGGTTTTCAGACTCTTGTCGTGAAATCAAATCGAAAAGGTTTTGTTTTATTGAAATTAATGAAATCCTATATGGCTTATACTAAATCAGAAGCCTTTTAAACAGGCTTTAAATTAAGGTAATCGGAACAATAGATCAAGCACTGCGCTTGAAATTCTGATGAAAAATATGGTTCCGAGAAATATGCTTCAATGCGTTCAAGACGCTCTGTTTCTATAAATATCGATGGCATCGAAAAATCCTTTCGTGCACCTATTCAACGAACATACGAATGTAGCTTTAATTTTTTGTAAAAAAAAACTTCAAAACGATTTTTTCAACCAAATTTGAAAGAACTTCCCTGAACGTAGTCTCTATAGGCTCAACTTCTCTTGTTGAATGCCAGCAAGCATTTATTTTAAATATTTTTCTATACACATTTTTATGCATAAAATTTCTTCAACTTTTCTGCTCCTACTTTAGCTTCGCCTTATTATTGTAGTTAAACCCGGATCTGATCTCGAACTTCAACAATAGGTTATCCGTAATTTGTTTAAAATCTTCTAATTTGGATTAAATATTTTTCTTTCCACTTTTCTTGTATTTGTATTCTTCTTGATATATCACTCAGTGGCGAATCCACGTTTGTGATTTTCGGTTCTGGAGCCCCTATAAGTTGTAAAAATGGGTTGACAGACATTTGCGAGCTCTGATATACATACATACGATGTGTGTCCAAAAAGTAAGGTGACTTTGTATTTTTAAGAAAAGATATTTATTTATTCATCAATATTTATGTTGTTCCCTTCAAAGTAATCCCCCTCAGATTCAATACATTTATGCCAACGGCTTTTCCAATCCTCAAAGCACTTCTCATAAGCACTTTTCGGTATAGCCTTGAGCTCTTCCAGCGATGCAGTCTTTATCTCTTCAATCGTTGCAAATCTCCGTCCTTTCATAGGTCTCTTTAGTTTTGGGAACAAGAAAAAGTCGCATGGGGCCAAATCCGGTGAATATGGTGGCTGAGGCATGATTGTGGTGTTGTTTTTGGCCAAAAAATCTCTCACAAGCAAAGATAAGTGAGCAGGGGCATTATTGTGAAGCAAAAGCCATGAATTGTTTTTCCACAATTCTGGACGTTTTCTTCGTATTGCTTCTCGCAATCGGCGCATAACTTCCAAATAATACTGTTTATTGATCGTACGACCATATGGTAAGAACTCCTGAGGCACCACGCCATGGTAATCGAAGAAAACAGTGAGCAAAACTTTGCCATTTGATCGAACTTGGCGTACTTTTTTCGGTCTTGGCTCTTCTGGCCGCTTCCATTGGTACGATTAGGCTTTGGTTTCGATATCATAACCATATACCCATGATTCGTCACCAGTTATGACTCTTTTGAGTAAATCTGGGTCGACGTTGACGTCATTCAACAGCTCTTGAGCTATGCTCATGAGACGGTTCTTTTGGTCACGCTGACACACGTCTCATGCCCAAAACGTTAGAAAAAATTTCATGGCACGAACCAAGCGATATACCGACATCCTCATCAACTTCTCTGATAGTGATTCGACGATTTTCCCAAACAATTTTCTTCACTGCTTGAACGTTTTCATCAGTTGTTGAAGTGCTTGGGCGTCCAGAGCGAGGCTCGTCACTGGCATCTTCCCGGCCATCTTGGAAGAGTTTGTACCACTTGTAAACATTTTTTTTACTCAGAACAGTTTCACCGTATGCTACTGTCAACATTTTAAGTGTTACGGAGCACTTCACAAAATTTGAAGCAAATCCGTTGATCCATATTTTTCGATAGCAAAAAATCGCCGAGCACGCAAAACACTTATAACCTTTACGCCTGTCACAACCAAACAAAAAATGTCATTCCCTTGAAATTTGGTACAGATGTTCGGGAAGAGTGTACCAACACAACAAAACAAAAAAATCGATAATCGTAAGTCACCTTACTTTTTGAACACACCTTTAAGTAGGCCGGGATTTTAAGAGTTCCGAGCTTGTTACGCACAATCTTTTTTTTCACAAAACTTTAAGTCAAACAACAACTGTAAGAGTTTAAATTAACTAAGAAAAATTATATTTTTATTCTAATTTATTTATACACAAAATGCGAGCGTCTGGCAGAGAAAATGAGCATTATGACTTTATAAAAAGAACTGATCGCAAGAGCTTGTACACTCAAATAAAGGCGCTGGTGACAAAAGCCGAAGAGGTTGCTGCAGAGGAGTTGCAGCAACGACGCGATCGTTTGCGAGCTTTGCTCTCAGCTGAAGATCAGGTCTATGAAAAAGAGTTTTCCTCTCAAGTGATGGCGCGTATTGATATGGATATACGCTCACGAAAGGAAGTCTTAGGCACTATACATGCTCACAATGAGAAACACCAGAAGGATTTTATTGAGAATAAAACGATACAACGCATGGTGGGAAACTGCTACGAGATTCGTCAGGCAATACGAAAGGAGGACGTTAAGAACACAAAAATTTGTCAGGCGGAGCAGATACTTGAGAATCAGCGTAAGAAGCAGCGCGAGCGTGAAATTGAAAAGTACTGGCAAACTATTGAACAACGTCGCTTGGACGAATACGATCGTACAGAGCGTTTTGAGCAGTGCAAGCGGCATCAGATAAAGGACCACTTTCGACGCGTATTGAATTTGCAGATGGGTGATAATCAAGCCAGAAAGGAACAGGAGCGCGAAGAGAAGCGCCAAGAAGCTCTCGCACTCGCCAAAGAAAGGGAAGCTATGCGTCTTGAGAAGTTTGATGAGGAACATCGTCTGGGCGCCAAGGACAAAACTAAGTATCGCGAGGAGCTGCAGTCAGTAATAGATCACCGTAAAGCCAAACAAGAGCTTGAATGGCTGAAGGACAAACTTGAGCATGAAGCCTTTATAGAAGAAACTAAACGTTTGGAAGCAGAAGCGCTGGCACGTATCGACCAAGGTAAGCGGAATTTCAAACAAGCTACTCTCGAGTACTTGGCATATGTTCGTAAAGTACGCGCACAGGAACAGTGCATTAAAAAAATTATGGATGATCGCATAGAAGATTTGCATCATGTAGACATGTGCACAAAGAGTAATATAGCAGAGCAGGCGCGAATAAAGGCGGAAGAGGCAGCACGTTGTCACACCTACCTCAAACAGCAGATCTGTGAAGAGGCCGCACGACGCTTGCGCTTGGAGGCAGAAGTGCACGAAAATAAGATCATTGAGAATCGTTTTGCACATCCAGAGGTCACACGCGAAATGATACTAGCCAAATACCGAAAAAATCGCAGAGATCTTGATGAGCAGATCGTTGAAATGAAGCGAGTACGTAAAAAAGAGGAAATGCTATTTGAACAACAGCTACGTAAAGCGATTGATGATCCTGAAACATGCGACAAGCTTGCTATAGAGTATGTGCGCGATCGTACAGACTATTTACCTGCGCATCCGAATTGGAAAATACTCTATTGTTCCCCACCTAAATATGTTGAAAAGGCTCCAATGACGACTCAGCAAATGGATGCTCTTATTAAAGATGCCAGCGTGGATAAGTGTCCGTATCCAGATGTTGCACGCCGAAATTGTGGTTTTGTGGCTACTCAGTGTGCCGATGCTGGGAAGACGAAGCAGCCGTCCACTGCTCAAGCTCATCAAGATATCCCGCGTGAAGGACAAACTGCAGCGGCTAAAGGCTTAAAGAGTTGTTTCTGTCCGCCACCAATAAAAGAATTTAAGGGGCGGTTGGACCTGTTTAAGAACTAATTGAATTGTTAATGTTTAATAAAAATTTTTTACGTTTGTGGCAAAAAACATTTTAGTAGTTAGCTATGGTTACTAATTAGTACATATGCAAAAAGACCTTTCGTAACAAATAGCAACAGTAATAGTATAATAGCAAGCATTTTGTGCCTTCACAGTATCCGTGTGATCCACAAGATATCGGTTACTGTTTCTTCTGAAAAGAAATGGAAGGATAAATTCGTCATGGTCTAATCGGAGAGAAAGTATTTAAATCGAGAAACACCCATCGGGTGAAGGCTCAGGAATGAACGTTATCTAGGTAGACCTCGCGACGCGCCATCAGCATCTCAGTAAAATGGTCTCTTTTTAAGTTTTGCTCCGTCAACTAAATATAGTATTAATTTAAATTAAGTTAATGTTGCACTAACTGTCAAAATCTTGAAATCTGTTTGTATTATGTCTCGAGTAAATATAGTTTTTCGGAGCTGTGTTCTCCAAAAAGAGCCTAATAATAGCACATTCAAACAAGTCTTGCAAGTCCCAAAATCGGAAATTATATTCTATCAATAGTTAAATGTTGCAAAATATTATATGAAGAAAAATATTAAGAAAATAGTAGGAAAGTGACAACAAAGCTTTATATTAAGTGCGTCTTAAACTAGTTGTAAATTATAAGAAATTTTCCATAAAATTAAAATTAAAAAAATCCAGTTTATGTTAATTAAAAAAATAGCAACCTCATGTTCGGTTTTATTATAATATTCTCCTATAGAAATAACGACAAAATGCTCAGATTTAGGTTGGTGGTTGAATAATATCGAAAAACAAAATAGTTCTATATTTATTATACCTTATAGAGTACATAAATATAAATTAAAATAAAATATTTAAATAACATTTATTTTTATCTTTTCTTTCTTGTCTAGTTTTCTTGGAAAACGAAATTTGCATGATGAGTAACCGTCAATATAAGAAAATTATACTGGACGTGTTCTATCCATTAATGAAAATCTTGAGTTTCAGTCATGATATTTATTGCCTTTTTAGGAATTTGTTAGGAAACGAAATTTCGATTATTTTTGGCAACTTTTATGTCATTTTTTTTTCTGATACAACAACGAATTTGTAAATTCGAACTCCATTTACACATTTGCAAATCGATAACTACTATGTATGATAAGTTTGATCTGAAGATCAAAAATTGGAGGCCTCTGGGAAAAGGGAATGAAAATGCGAATAATTCCAAAAGAGAAAGATATGAGAGGTAAGAGAACGTTTCGGCAGCAAAAATCGCAAAATCGAAAACGAGTAAATTTTAATCATTTTGATCATAAGATATACTTTATGGTGCTTATCTTTGAGTTGAACGAATTACATGACTCTCTTGGAACAGGCCAGATTCTTATTACAACTTTAACCAATTTTATTAACATAGAAAAAAATCTACACACTAAATGTTTAAATTTCTTTAAAAATAATGAGAATAATATAATTCCTTAGAAAGAGTATCCAAACGTCGACGTTTGTGACCTTGTACAAACCACATTGACAGCCGGAAATTCATTATAAATAAATAACGAGCTTTTGGGAATCAAAGATGCAAACGTGTTGCCAAAGATAATGGCCAAAAACCAGCTAAAAAACAGGTAAAAATATTAACTAGAACCACATAAAAGCACGCAAAAAAAAAAAAAAACATGGAAGAGGGAAATACGTGAATGAAAATTGGATGAAAATAGATGAAAATTGCATGCGCAATTTGCAAATGAAGTGCGACGAATTGTAAAATGAAATCGCATGAATCGACCGACTGTAAATGGAATGCGATAAAAGCCCATTGAACCGTAATAATATTAGTCCTAGAACGTGGACAGGACACGAGGGTGTCTCCACTCGATTCGAATTGCAGCCATTGACAACATGGCGCCGATCGATTTAATTTTTGAAAGCTAAACTTTGATTTCATTTTGGTTGCGAAGGGGATTTTCGCACTGCCAACTATTTTGGCGGAAATTAGTTGAACTTGTGCGCAACTAAAAGTGGGTCGAAATAAGGACTCGACAGGGGGGGTACATCAAAAAGTTAACAGTTGTATGAGTTAAAATCTTTAATTAATTTTAGAGGTACATTAGGTTTGTGGAAGAGAGAGAGAGGGATACTTTTGATGCTGGCTTAAATCAAGTTTGGTTTTTGGGAAAAGAGCTCTGGAGCTGCAGGAGACATGTCTGCTCTTTTGACTAATAAAAATAGTTTCCTCGAAAAAAAACCAAGGCTTGCCAATAAGAGTTTGTGTTTCCAAAAACTCAAAGCGAAAAATGCACTTTGGATAAAAGTTCAAGACACTGGAAATCAAAGAACTATCCCGAACCCCGAAAAAAAACAATTATCTTAATTTTAAATTATAATATTTTTGTCGACTTTAGTCAAAAAGAAAGCACAAATCAGGCAAGTGAAAACTGCTTGCTAATTAGATTAAGCCAAGAACTAACTTGCAACAACAACAAGCACAGATAACAAGACTACAACAAGAGAGCGGCGGGGGGGCCAAAATGCATTTGCAGCCAACACTTTGAGATACTTTTTTGTTTGCTTGCCCCCCATGCAAATTTTTGACATGGCGCCAAGTGGTGGCGCCTCCAGAGAAACTTGAGACTTGTTCGTATACTTGTTCTTCTAGCTGCTGCCTGCTTTAATTATTTCCTTGGCCAACAAACAAACAATCATCATAATTTTGTTCAGTTCCAGTTGCAGCAACGCCTTCCATGCCCCATGCCCCACCCCACCCCACCATATAGCCCTGCATAATCCGCACTTGATTTATGCGTCACCTATGCGGCAGCAAGCTATATATGCTAGGGTTGGATTGGGTTGGAGTCTTGTCGGGAGCGTGGGCCAAAATGAAAAATGACTAAAGTTGCAGCCTGTGACTTGAGCAAAAGTTCAACAAGGCGGTTGCGCGGCAGTTGCAAGACATTTTTGGCAAGGCCTGCTGCTGCAGTCGCAGTCGACGACAGCAGAACTCATTAGAGGCACAACACAACGGGGTGGGGTGACCGAGGGTGTGGGTGCCATTAAAGTGCTTTAGATGATCTTGGCTTTGGCCAAAATTGCTTTGCTTTCGACGAGGCACTTTATCTATGCATAAACATTGACTGGACTCTAACTGGACCTGGGACATAGCCCAGGGCTGATGCCGTCTGTTGGTTTATGGCAATTTTGGACTTAAAGCAGCTTAATATGCAACAGACGTCCTAGCCGAGTCCTAGCCGAGTCCTTGCAGCGCTTAGCGCCATTTAGTTGGCATACATGCAGCACACCACTCAACTGTAGTGCCACTTGAAGAGGCACACAACCAACCAAGTGCCACAGCAGGTGGCAGCAGTCTGCATATGTTGCCATCTCATGCAACACTTTCTCCATACGCTCTGCGTCTCTCCCAATCCTGCTGTGTATTTAAATTTCAACTTGAATAGTTCAAAAAGTGCATAAATTATTTCCAGCCAAATGGCTCAAACGTTTGCTTTACAATACTGGCTGGCTGGCTGGCTGTATCCACCTGCTGGGTATAGCCCACAAAAGGTTCTCGTGGTCATGTCGCGCATTTTAGGCCAACACTCAAGCTCAGCTGTTTTGATGGGCCACCTTTAAACAGGCAAGTGAACAAGTCACACGCACATATTCGATAGCAGGTTTATCGGAAAGTTATCGTCATCTGGGCTGAGTTCATGAAGTCGAATTGCTGGAAGCAGGCGTAACGCATAACATGTTGGTGGAAATTTATATTACGGACAGTAGGAGGCATTTTCGAATCTATGCGTAAAGTGGCTTGAAATTTTTAAATTGTTCTCTAAGACTTTATTGATATTCCCTTTACATGACGCTGATTTTGATCAAAATAAAACCTCCCCAGCCCCTTGCGACACAGTAACAGAATGTCTATGACGATTTTCCAAATAATTTTTGTATCTCATGACGCTTTGCCTGATACCCCTCCCCCCTTGAGACGTCATGTAGCTTATGAATGATCCCAAGGAGCTAGACAACATTGTTTATGTCTGAACCCCAACGTGCTGGATTTTTTGAACCTTAGACTTCAAGAAATGTGTTCATGCGGTTTTTTACAAATCCTGACCTACGGGTATAATTCCGTAGACTGATCCTTCCTATGTCTGAACGAAATTATCTCAAGGGTATACGAGCAAGAGAACCCAATATTAACCATTATTTGCCGAATTCTTGTATTATAAGAATATCACCGGAAAATGGAGAACTATTTAAATAATTAATAATTCCCTGTTTGACCCCTTAGAGAGGGGCATAGGGGAAATCTATTAATAACTATTCGAACAGAACCGAATGGAGACCTATTTATTATTATTTATTCCTTGATATGCAGTACATATAAAAATTACGTGCAAAATTTAATAAACAATTTAGGTCACTCTTAAGGGGTAGCATAGAGCGAAAACTTTCTGTTTCTTAAGTAAGGAACTTTTTACGGTCGGGTTACTAGCCCAACGCAATTTACTTTAAGGTCTGCGGGACGATCATGATTGTTTTATAAGGGAGTGCGACTTCTCCAGCTTGTGTCGTCGGCGAAAGGTATTTCATTTCCCTCCTACCATCCATGTCTCCTAACCGGCCTTGCTAACAAATGTAAAACGATTTAAGGTATAACTCGTAGTTCGGTTTTTCTTAAGCTCAATTCCGATGGTCGTCATCAAATTATCGTTGAATATAATTTGTTTCAGTAATTGGGTTTGGTTCAGATAATAGGCGATTCGGCCAAATATCCTAGTCTAGTATTGGAGCTGGCAGCTTTAGCCACCAGACTGGATATCACACATATTATAAAAGTAGCCTGACAATGCAGCATCTTGGCAGTATCGATTGTTGTATACTCGCCTACATCCCGGGACGCCAAGGTTATAAAAGATCAGCCGGATAGGTCGTCTGTCGTTATTCATTGCTTCTGACTTTGAATGCCCCCCCTCGGCCTTACCGGCATGGGAAGCTCTACTAGTTGCTATGCTACCGTCAGCATTGCCCTGAGGATCGTTACCGGTTGAGGTGAATGAACTTCTTGAAGAGTCTCTTGAAAAGTAATTTCCAAGCCGGCAATGCTGCGCTTAGTTTGATATTTGAATATTTTATTTTATGGGCCTGAAATAATCAATGCTCACTAATTGTGAGGAACGATCTTTATAAAAGTCAATAATTGTTAATATCCTGTTAATATAACATATAGGATACTATAATAGCGATTACTGGATTTAATATAAACTAAAACTTCATTCAGAAAACCGCAGCCAAATTTAACTATCAAGAACAATTGAATAAATTCGCCCTTAGTATGGATTCAATGGCCATAACCTCTAATGAGACTAATTAAAGTGAAAATAATCGAAGTCACGGTCAATAAAAATCGGACCAAATATTTTATCTCAACTTTAAATGGCCATAACTCTTAAATTAAACGACTTAGTGTGAAAATAATATAAATTCGTGATCACATAAACTTCGAAAAGTTTTATTGTCTTAATTTTCAATGGCCGTAACCTCTAAATGAGACGAAGTAAAGCTAAAATAATCGAAATCACGATCATTACAAATAGGAACAAATTTTTTGTCTCCATTTTAAATGGCCATAGCTTCTAAATTTGACGACTTATTGCGAAAATAAGCGTATTTTTTTAATGCGATGAAGCCATAAGGACATTGGAATACATTAACCCAAATATGGATCCCATTTAAACGAACTCAAGTGGCCCCAACTCTTCTGTGCTAGCAACAAGCAACTGCGAAGTGTAGATATCTAATAGATCCAGAAGAAAGAGTATAAGGACGTTTGGGCTACGGCAGTCTTATAATTCCAACTGATTTAGGCAGCGCCATAGAGAGAAAATCCAGACCCGGCGATGAAAATGTTTCGACCCCTCTATTACATATTTAGCTGGAATCATTGTGTTCTGTAGGTATGACCTGATAAAACTCCGATACCAGGGGCGGAGAATCGCTTTCTCTTCCAATCTTGCTGGTACGCTGTAATACAGGGTAGGATCAAGAAGTAGTTGTAGTGAGCTTTAGTACGCAGCGATTGGGAGCCTTCCAAAGAGAATAATATAGTCGCCTGCAAGGAAAGACTAAACACATCGATATCCAAGAATCTCAGTTAAGATGTGTTGTAGAGATCCAAGATGGCGAAAAATCAGAAGCAATGCTACTTCTTTAAATTCTGCGTCAAGATCGGGATAATGCGGACGAAGTCCAGATGTCACAGCTCCAAATGGCACACTAACAGATGCCCGCAAACGTCAGAATGAGCTGGTCAAGGATCGAATCTAAGCTCATCTGTTTTTTTTACTGTTTTAGTGTGGTTCATTGGAAGTTAGTACTTCCCTAAACATCGGCAGCAAATTACTTTTGGAACGACATCAGCCAAGCATCTCGTCATAGAGTGCAGTCTAAGAGGGTGGTCTTTCCCTTTGATCTATTGGCAGTCAAGGGAGGCGTGCGGAGGCACGTCACTGGCTAAGCACTGGGTTGGCGCGTTTTCCCGTTTCTCATACAGTCGGAATCTGCCACCGCCGAACTTGTTTCCCTTCTCAAGACTCAAGCGGGACCTTAATGAATATGGATACAGCGTAGACGAAAGGTACGCTGGAAAACTGGAAAAAGAGTTCTAGAATACGCTGCTGTGAGAGTTGAGGTTTACGCGAATTTAAAGACTTCTAATGATTTTTACCGAGAAAAAACTTGTTATTAGTTTAGTCCCAACTTCTTTTACTACCCTGTATGCTCTTGTGTGAAGTGAGGCTTTCCTTTTTTTGCTCATAGAATCTTGATGCACTTGACTTAAGTCATCCCAAATAATCAAGTTTCTCACGGTTACTAAACAAACTGAACAGCAGAACTGGCCTCTAGAATACGTATTTAGTAGATTTTTGAGGTAATGCCAAAAATATGACGTGAGAAGTACGGATAGTCTGTCAGGGATTAGGAATAGTCTTACACCCATGCCGCAGACCTCCTAAAGTGCCTGAAAGTGGCTCTCTCGTGATAGGACGTACTCATGAAAAGCGCTCCCATAAACCGAACTAGACGACACGGACACACGCTGAGCACACATGTTGTATGGATATATAGTTTTTAAAACTAACTGCAACTATCGATCTCACTTAAGCCTCACCAAGCCGAGGCATATGAAAACGGGCAATAAAATTTAAATATTTTGCATATAAATCAAATCGATGGGAATTTCATGTTTTTTGTTTTTTTGGTACAAAGAGAAGGCCAAATTCTACGAACATATTATAACGAAACACTCCAAAGGTAACTCATACAAACATGAAAATGTTTTAGTATTTGCGTGTGTATGTGTATATATATTTATCTATGTATATATATATATATACACGTGTATACATGTGTATGTGAGTGTGGTACTGTCACTTGCTTTGCTGGTGCTGCTGCTGCTGCTGCCTCTTACAGGCGTCGTCGGCACCCAAAGGACCAGTTTCCGTTTTGCTAACATGAGAGCTTTGAACGGACTTTGGACAGTGGACACGGGACACGGGACTTGCGACAAGGGACTAGAGACACGAGACATGGGACAAGGGACAAGGGGACTTTTGGACGACAAGCGGGCGTGTCTGCTTGTCTGGGATGTCTGACTGCTTGAATAAGTGTTAGAGGCGTGTGTTTAAGTTTGCTGACACAAATTGTAAGGACTTGAGCACTGCTGGCGAAATGAGCGATCAGAAAGGCTGGCTGGCTCTCACTTTAAATTACGTATACGTAATGGATTTTACATACAGCGTTTTGTTTGCTTTATTAAGTGCCAGCCTGCGTATTGTAATGGAATTTATTTAGTTGTGCATTTCTTTGCATATTATATATCACTCATGCAGTCTGCTGGGTCTATGCGGCGTATACTTAATGTGTCAAATAAATTATGCAATAAAATAGTTGAGAATTAGTTTTTGTTTTGTTTTTATTACACTTAAGCGTCTTTTTATACTAATAAACTAAAATATGTATATAAATTTTGATGGAGATAGGATCAGAACATCTTATCCTTGAAAATGGGCAATCATCTCTTTTATTAAAAGAGAATACTCTTATCGGCTTCAATTTTTAGAATAACGCATGGAAATGTATTGTTTGGAGAGATTTGCGACTAGAGATAGGATCAGAACATCTAATTCTTGAAAAGAGGCAGTCAAAAAATATTCTCTTATCTGCATTAATGTTTAGGATAAAAACTAGTCCTGCATAGAACAACTTACCAGTGGAGTTTCAGCTTTCCATAGGCCCGAAATGTTCACTTTTATTTCAAAACACAGCTGTTGGGATTCGGCTATAAGGTTCCCAGTTCTCATCGAAAAGTTAATAAAAGAAATCCTCAATACTCCTCCCAGAAGCGACTTACAAAATAGTCAAAAATAGGGAAAATATTATAATTTTTTAAGGGTTTCTAAATTGGGTTTGTGCCTCAAAAATGTATTTATTAGAAAGTTTGCATTAAAATATTAACTCCAAAGCACACGGAAGCAGGTTAACAAACAAAAGGAAAACATCTTCACGAAAGATGGCGCCAGCGTCAGTTACTAGATGGCGCCAGCATTTATTTAATAATGTTAAGTACATTTAAAAACTAACTTAACTCAATTATTATGCACTGGCTGCAAAGGCCTTCGGCACTATAATACAAAATTGTAAAGGAAAATCTTTTTTTTAAGTCAAAATTTAACTTAAATCATTTTTGAAAATTTGTCCACTTTAAATGCAATCTCCCATCCTGGGTAACCCTAGTGAATGCCAACAAAGGAAGCTGCTTTCCTGTTCAGCATTTCGTTTATACTTTGTGCACTTTTGGTCACATTAATTATATTGTTCCATTCCAATAAATAACATTTCATAGGCCCGCCTTGACGGACTTTGCCTCAGGGTTGACGTTGACTTTGACCGCGTTGTTTTATGATTGCTTTATGGTATTTACAACCACTTCATAGCCAGGTTGTGGTCATTATCATTATCCTTGCGGACATTGGCTTGGCTCAGGCAGAATTTCATTTATTTTTCAAAAGATTCTCCAGAATTCAGACATAAATATATGACTATAAGCAAAAATATATGTTTGTGGGCGAAAATAGTTAAAGCGGGACAGTTTTTAAGTGTATTTTGAGAAGGAAATAAAATAAATTGAAGGGTTGGCTTGGGACCCTGTTCCAAATCTAAAGCCAAGTTTTGTGGTGGGCTTGATATCCGCATGACTATCAACCACAAAATTTTTTTTTTTTTTATTAAAATTATATAAAATAAAAGCAAAAACATAATTTTCGAGCCTGTGTTGTTGTTTTTCAGCTAGTAAATTTGTTTTCAATATTCCGAATATTTATCGATTTATTGAAAAAAATTTATTTTTATCTTTCTTTCACGAGTCATCGTATTCAAAAAAAAAAGCAAAGAGATTGAAAATTCGTTAAATTAGAATAGTTAAAAGCTTTTTTTAATTCAATATATTTTATTATTATTATATTTTTTGTTTATTTAAATAAAAAATGCTTGCTTTATATAAATCATTATACCAAAAAATAATTTTCGTTGTTTAGCTTAAATAGTTTGTGACGTTTTGTAAGTCTTCAAATTTTATTTCAATTCCAATTTTATTCCTAAAAAAATGAGTCTTAAATTGAAAAAAAAAATTTGTATAAAAAAAAACATATTTTTAAATTAAAAAAAAAAATTATATGATCTTTTAAATTGAATATTCAAAAATTATTATTTGTTTATCTTAAAAATCTATGTTTAATTAAAAAAAATGTTTAATGAATACAAAGTGTACTAAAAAAAATGTTTATTAAATAAATTAAACGATTCAAATAAAAAAACTTTTAAATATTGAAGATTTTTTTTTAATCACTTGTGACACATTGTAACTCTTGAAATTTTATTTCAACTTAATTTTTACTTCTACAAGAAACTCAATTCTTCAGATAAAAAAAGTTAGTATAATAAAAAAATTTTTATATAAGAAATTTTAAAACAAATTTTTAATTTTACTACATTTTTTGATTTTATATAATATTGTTCCATTATCTTCCAAAATTTGTGTTTAGATTTAAAAAAATTTCTTAAATGAATAAAATTAATTTAAAAAAATGGCGGACGTAAAGTCGGGCGCGGACGACTTTAGGATACCCTGTACCACTAGCTTGTAATAAAGTCCGATTTCTTCACAAAAAAACCAAAATCAGAAGAATTTTTAAGCAAAAATTTTTTTTTTGACCGATCGTTCCTATGGGAGCTATATGATATAGTCAACCGATTTCAACAAAATTTGACGCAGTGCTTAAATACCTTAAAAAAGATATGAATGCCAAATTTATTTCAAATATCTTTACAAACAAACAAAACACATCGAATTTTGTATCAAAAAAGTGTTTTTGGACCGGTTGGTCCTATGGGCGCTATATGATCTAGTCAAACGATTTGGATTAAATTTAGTACAGTGCTTAGTAACTATAAAATACTAACGAATGTCAAATTTGGTCCCAATATCTTAACAAACAAACGAAACACAACAAATTTTGTTAAAAAATCGATTTTTTGGAAGATCGGACCTATGGGAGCTAGATGATATAGTCAACCGATTTTGTTCAAATTTGGCACATTGCTTAAGTGGTCTAAAAAATTTCCAAACGCCAAATCTGGTTACGATATCTTTATTAAAAAACGAAATATAGCGAAATTTTCTTTAAAAAAGTTATTTTGGCCGATCGGTCCTATGGGAGCTATATGATATAGTCAACCGATTTCGATCAAATTTGGTACAGTGATTGGGAACTATAAAAAACTTTCGAGTACCAAATTTGGTTACGATATCTTCATAAACAAATTAATTATTCATCTAAAACGCTTTTTTTTTGTCGAGGTCGTCTCAAACACCCCCATGGGAGCTATATAATTTATCCCCGATATCAAAAAAATAAAATAAACTTGCCTCCTATGGAATAATATGGATCTAATGTGAAAGTTTGGTAACTCTAGCTCTTACCATCTCTGAGATCTAGGCGTTCACACGGACAGACTGACAGACGGACAGAAGGACATGGGTATATCGATTTCTCTATTCACCCTGATCATATTTTAGGTAACTTTGGGGTGTCTTCGACGTCTCCTTCTATATGTTACATACATTTTCGGCTTGCACAAACTTAATATACCCTTTGTACCATACGGTACAGGGTACAAAAAGGTTGTAAAATGATTAAAAACGATTTAAATAAAAAAGCATTAAAGACTTAAAGATTTTTTTTAAATTAAATAGTTTGTGACGCATGGCAACTCTTAAAATATAAATTCAATTCAATTTTTGTTTCTAAAAGAAAGTAGCTATTTAATAAAAAAAAATATATATAAAAAAAAAACATTTTTCAAATAAAAAATATTTTAAAATAAATTTTTATTTGAATAACCAAATTTTTGATTTTTGCTAAAAATATTTTTCATTTATTTTAAAAAAATGTTGTTTAGACTTAAACAAAAATTTCTTAAATGAATAAAAATGTTTAAAACAAAAAAATGGTAAAATGTATAAAAATATTTGAAAAAACCAAAAAAAATGTCAAGATTTTCAGATGTTTTTTTTTACAAATTATCTTTATCGTTTATTATTTTTATTTCTAAAAAAACGCAGTTCTTCAATTAAAAAAGAAAATCAATTTAAAAAAAAAAAACATCTTAAAATAAAAATAAAATTTAATTGATTAACAAAAGTTTTTGATTTTCTTCAAAAATTATTATTCCTTTATGTTAAAAAATTTAAGTTTGATTTAAAAAACTGTTTTTAAATGAATATGAAATGTTATAAATATATAAAAAAAGGTTGTAAAGTAAATAAAAACGATTTATAGGATATAAAAAAAAAACATTTAAGATTTGAACATGGTAACTCTTAAAATTTTTTTTAAATTCAATTTTTATTTCTAAAAAAACACAGCTTTTAAACTAAAAAAAAATTTTGTAAAAAAACATATTTTTCAACTAAAAAATTTTAAAAACCAAAGTTTTTGATTTTCTTCAAAAATTATTGTTCCTTTATCTTAAAAAATGTTTGTTTAATTTAAAAAATTTTGTTAAATGAATAAAAAAACTTTATTTCGGAAAATGTATAAAATTTTTCATAATGGAAAAATTTGAAGATTTTTATTTATTTATTTGCTCTAATGTTTTAAATATTCATTTGAGTTTAAAAAACTTTGTGAAATAAATAGAAACGTTTTTAAAAGAAATAAGAAAAGAATAATCAAATTTATTTATAATATTAATTAATTATAATATTTTAAATATGTATTTAAAGACAAAACATAGCATAGAGTCTAGCCTTTGCAGCTATTTATATTAAATATTATATAGAATTTATATTAAAACATTGAAACAAAACATTTGTTATATAATATTAAATTTATAAGGATTTTAAAAATTTATCTTTATCCTTTATTGTAAGAAAAAAGCCAAAAAAATATTCGATAAGTCGATATATAATCGTATCTAAAAAGAAGAGATCGCTTAAAAATAATTACCAGCTTCAAATATTTTGACCCCCACATGTATATTTTATGCATATTAAATCTGTCTGGCCATACGTTGGCTGCATACATTTACAATAATATTTGTATGAATGTTGTGTAGGTGTATCTGTGTGCGTATACGTAATAAATTTTACACTTTATTGATATTTTATTTTATTTTATTTTAAACATATTACATAAGTGTACTTGTACTTGCACTTGAAGTGTTGTAAATTTTAATTTAATTGAAAGTTAAATTATAATTTTATTATTGCACACGTGCCAGCATGAATTATTATCAAACCTGCCCAAAAATATTTAAATATAATTTTGCAATTGCAATAAATTAAATTCCCTTTGAACCACGCTTCGAAGCTTAAATATAATTTGAAAGATATAAAAATATATGCTCCTAAAATTATCATATTATATTGTCGCAAAATGAATTTTGTTAGATTTTGTAGACACAATCTAATAATATTAACTTATAATTACAAAAATGTGATGTTTTAAAATAATTTATATTTTAATTATTTTTAACAGAATCTCTTTATATAAATAAAGCTATATCTTGCAAAGAGTTCATGTTTCATTATAGGCTATGTAGAGCTATATATTTGTTTATTATTATGGTCTATTTTTCAAAAATCTAATAAAACAAAAAATAAACTTTCACTGAGAAAAAAAAATCAAGTATTTATACTAAAAACAACTTGATATGGGTGAAAGAACGAAAATAGTAAATTGTGGAATTTCGACCTATTAGGTCGAAAAGATTATAAAAAAAAAATTAGATATGTTATAATGATTTTAGATTTCTGCACTAGGCAAATGCTAAGGGGCTTCTGAAAATCTATGTAAAATAGAGACTTACTGTTCGCAGATCTCTGCATTAACAATCGATATCATCGTGACAAAAAATAAAAAACTAATATATAGTAGACAAGGCCATCAGTCCGTATGTTGGGATCGACTAAGCAGACAAAGATTACTTAATAGCCAAAACTGATGGAAGGCAGTTTCTAAAAATTCTGACATTAAGGTTATGCCAAAAAATTAGGTGTTTCTGCTAGAGTTTTTTTTTTTTTTTAACTAGCATTCCCTGCCGGCTTCGCAGCGCATTTGCTACAAAATAGTTACCTTTTAAATAGTATTCAAATTTTGTTGTATAAAGTCAAAAATAATATATTTCTAGTATTGGCTTAAACTAATTAATAAAATAAAATAAAATGTCTGTTCCTAGCGAATATGATTTGGATGTACATTTCCGGTCACAGGTGCATAAATTGGGTGATGTTTATGCCCAAAAACTAAGTAGTACGGATGTCATTATCAGTCACAGCTGGCTGGAGCTCTTTACGAAAGCACCAAAATGTGAGAAATATGCGCGTAACTGTCTAATGCTGTTGATGTACAGCCAGCTAAAAGAATTGGGACATTTGGATGAGCCATTTACCAATTTGGAAAATCAAAAAATATGCTTGGAAAAGTTGGTGTGCGATTATAAAAACATTGAAAATGATGATAGGAGCATAGACTTATCGACTACTTTCACTGGCGCTGATGATGCTAGTGAATGCAAAAGTGCACAGTCCTTAGAAACAACGCCGCATGATCTAGCAGCAGAATCGAGTCCGAGTCCGAGTGATTCAGATCTTCGCGAAATGTCAGTAGTTCCCTCAATGTATGACCAAGGTGATTTGAACAATGACCTTCATAAGACAATAGCGAGCCATATCTGTCGTAACACATTGAATGCAATAGAAGAACTCAAACAATGGTCCAGTGTGGATGGTGAGAGCCGCTTCTTAAGCACGGCCTTACAATATTTTAAGTTCTTGGATCCCAGTTTTCAAACTCAATTCAAGCAACTCGATCTTAAATTCGAGCAATGTCTGCAACATATTATAGAAGTGGAACGTGATCGTCATGAGAAGAATGTGCGCAAGATTTACGATCTCTACGATCAGCAACATAAGCAGCAACGCAAGGAATTGCAAGCCAAAGAAGAACAATTGCGTTGCGATTATCTGGCCTTGGCGCTGGAGCGTGAAAAGTTGAATTCCCGTCTGGAGCAGCTGAAGCAGCAGGAGGATCTTCACCGGCAGTACAAGAATGCGACTCAATATAGTCATAGTCTTTTGAGATTAAATATAAGCAATGCACTTAACCACCTACCGGATAATAGTTTAGAGCAGCTGCAGGATGATCAACAAGGTTGGATTAACCTAAATTATCATGGAGCCTGCGTCAAATGCAAAATTATGAAGCAGCAGCAGCAGCTACAACAGCAAAGAAGTGGCATTTTGAGCTCCAAGCTGAATTATGACGAAGATAAAGCAATTCCGCTGAAAAATTATGAAAATTTCGATGAGAATTCGTATAAAGATTCGATGTTATAAAAATTTTCCGCAGCGTGGCTTAAATCTTGACCGCCAGTATGTACACACAGTTCTGTTATGATGTTCTAATTACGTTCAAATGTTATAAAAAAATCTATATATTTTATTTAATCATGTAATTATTAATGAATTAAAATAATACAATTTTATTGCAAAGCTCTATGGTATACAATTTTTTTCGTTTTCTGTATATATTATAACTTCAAGTATTTCAGTTTTAAGTCTGGAATTAAAAATGTGATTTCTTAAACAATTAGAAGGAAATGTTCTTGCAGTAATTAAAAAAAAATATTTTTTCAAGTACATTTTAAAGTTAAATTGAGATAACAAAATACTTCATATGAGCATGGAAAATTCTTGAAACAACTTCTCAAGATTTTGATACAAAATATTTGCAACTTGGATCAAGTCCATTTTTGCCCTTAAAGTGTTTGCTTTACTTTTGTGACTATTTGTTCATGATTTCATGATTAAAAATTTTGAATTAATTTATTTAGTCAAATCTTTTTTGGTTCATTAAACTCCCATATTTATTTTTTGGCGTCTCAATAGTACGATCTGACATTTTCATGTGCTCTTCGATTTCAGATTGTTCATACGGACATCCAAAAAACAAAATCGGTAAGTCAATTTTAATAATGTTGTACAAAACAACTTATAGATGGGCTGCCAAGCCACCTTCCGGCTTAAACACATATTGAACAAATATTATCCTTGACAACAACTTTCTCACAAAATTTCTTGTATATATGTACTACATCCATGTACAAACTTTATAAACATAGAAACATATTCGGGTTTTTGGTGTTTGACTTATTCCTGCATATTTATGAAGCTATGCCAAGTGCTGCAATGTTGCAGTGTTGCAGCTTCACTTTGAACCTGGAAACATATTTATAAGGAGTCAAGATAGACCAACAAAAGACAACTTATTGATTTATCTGTGTTAGGAAAAACAAAATACATATGTACAAGTAGATATATATGTAAATGGTTATGTGCTTGTACGTGCCGGTACTAAGCAGCAAGAGGCACTAGTCCTTGAGACACGTTTCGGAACTAGTTCAGCTCCAGCCCACAGGTAAGGCTTTGTGAGGTGAGATATGGGTCAATTGACAGCTGTAAAAAGTCTACTCAATCGCCATAGCTGGAATTAGAATAATACAATTTTTATTTCATTTGACTTCTATATGAATTGTTGTGGGATGATTTTCGGATTTATGATTTTAGTATCGTTGAATCCGAATGGGAGCTTCAAACCCCTTAGCACCTCAGGTTTCGTACAGACCTTCAAAAAACCCCTTAAATCATTTCCAGATTATCTCAATAAATTGGCATGCTAGGGTTTTGTAAATCCTAGATTTCGGGCTCTGAACTTAAATCTTTAAATGCCGAGCATTCTTCGATTATCTATAAGATCTAAGATGAAACTGTAAATAGATTTGGTATTAGTCGCATGATTTTATTTCATATATATTATATACGCACCTTCACCCTGCCTTATTCTCTGAGTAAGGGCGACAACGCAGAGTTATAGACTATCACCCCAGAGGTTGTGGGCTCAAATCCCATGTTAATCATGGTTCTGCACTTTCTACTTTTCCTATTTTCTAATTTTTCCTGTTAATTCAATATCCTTATAGCTTACTCCCATTATCGGTATCACTCAGAACCTGTTCTTGACGTAAGAGAGTTGCGACGCTAACCTACCTACCTAATCTGCCCTTACATGAAGGATGTTCTATTAGTTTGATTACTTTAGCTCTGAAAAACTCCAAGCACCTCTGATTCATATTGGAAATAACTTTGAGAGGTCTACAATCTTTCCTGCTCCGTGTTAAAAAACTTAATAAATACCTAAGCTAAATTTGAGTACTTAAAAAATTTCGATTTTCTGATTTCTAATCCAATCCCAATCCCGCTTGCCTTTTTGCCATACCCAAAGCAACTCGCAAAAGGACTCTGGTAGCAATTGACCCCACAGCGAAAGAATACAGTCCTTGCGAACTGAAGTGTCATATTGCGCTGGGAGCGGTCTACGCTGCCAGAGGTCTGCACATTGTTTGCTGAGCAAACTTCCACTTTGTCATATCTGCCCTGTTCCTGCCCCAGCTTCCTGCGCCCTGCTCCCTGCTCCACAGCTTTTAGACAAATATCAATATCAATAACGTGAGCGCAACAGAGCGACCAACTAGGAGAACATATTTATGTGCTCATGATTATGTTTAATATGCTTTTCCATTCCACTCACATAGTTCCTGTGTGCAACTTTGGAGGCATCTCTCACTCCGACGCTTGGCTGCACAACTTTTGACATGCACCGACATGTTTAACAAGGATTCCCTTCATTAGCCCGCAGCTCGAAAGCTGAGTCGCGGTTTTGTTTACATAAAAGTCAGTTGGCGTTTTAACTTTCGACATTTTTGATTAGCTATGTGGAAAGCCAAAGAAAGTGTACGATACGTTATCGCTCTTTCGCCATCTACTGATACCCTTGAAGCAAAGAATAAGGAGCATGTTCGGTTGGTGCTTAAAAGTTGTGGTTGGTTAAATTGATTTCGAGTACATTTTTGTTATTATATTTTTCAAGAGATCATCAATGACCAAATAGGTGCCTCGCAATACCGGATTGGTCATGGATGTTTGAAGAGGCAAGTCAAGATGACTTAGGAAAGAAAATGTGATAGAAGGAATGGACCTTTGAAAAGAGAGGAAATTAAAAAGGCTATAGTTAGAGCATAAGAAACGTAAAGGATCCTGTAGGGCAGTATTTGAGAAAACGACAGGAATTGAAGATAGGAATAGGTGATAGTGGAGGAGGATCAAAAACTGTAAGACATCCCTAATCGCGTAAGTCCCTCATGTTGCAGAACCATTTTGAGAATTCGACGAAAATAGCTAGATCGACTATGGGTACATAGGCTAGACCACCCAGATTCTCAAAGATTGGTTTGTTCAGAAACTGGGCTCGTCTTCTAAGAAGCGCCGGGCAGTCTTATAGCAGGTGTTGCATGCGTTCTATCTAATCTCTGCAGCTGCGGAAGAAATGGGGAACGTTGTTGAATATGGTGCAGTGCCCCTTTACAACGCCTACCACCATCCTGCTTTTATGGAAGCGCAGGAGCTCAGATATTCGCTTTGGCTCATATCTCGGCCAGAGTGCTCGGGAGATGCCACAACCGGACACCATGTCTCATTTTCTTTCTTTGGTCAGTACGACAAGATTTAATGTTAGTGGATGTACGTCCCAAATCCAATCCAGGTGGACTCCCTTACGATGTCCAATGCGTCTGATCGAAATGAATCTTTTAGGTCTTGGGATCATGTACTGCAAAGTCTTTTAAATGAAGAGATACCTTTGAATCCATTTGGTCAGGCCCCATTGGCTGCAACTCGAACTCCTAAGAGGCGTCGTACTTCAGCTAAACACTGCATAAATGGCGCCCAAAGTGGGGCTTGGCAATATTAACTCAAAGGCATGTTTTTGTTTAAAAGTCTTCAAAAATAATGTCCAGCCACTCGTTGGTCGCCGCTTATATAGCAATCAGGGTATTAGGTAAGTCCAAGAGTGTTTCAGCTTCGGCGTTTAATGTACTAAATGCTACAACGTTGAATAGCTTCATGAAAATATTGGTCAAGAATTCCCTTAAAATTAAGACAGGGTCCTTACGGGAACTCAAGTAGTTGGACCAGCAGGGAGGAATCCTCCCCAAATAAACTTGCACAGTGTGATCCTCTAGTCGTAAGGAGGATATCTCTCTACGGCGATTATAATCTATCGAAACTCGATCTCACTGCACTAGCATCATACCAAGTAATTAAGTTTTGGGAACTAGGTTTTCGTTATATTGTTATTTCTAAAACATGGGGCTTGCGCCTCCACGTCCATCGAGCATGCTGTCGAACCAATTGGATTAGCCGCAGGAACACGGGTACCACTTGAAGAATGAATATTCCTCGGGTTTAGTCTCATGTTTATAAAGAAATATGTGAGGGAGCAGGGTTCTGACAGTTAGTTATAAGTCTGTCCTGACAACTCTGCTCGCAGTGACAGGTCACTTTTAAAAAGGCCCCTAACCTGGAGAACAAACGCTTTTTGCAGCCGCTCATTCTGAGTACGGACGCTACGTTGCGGATCGCTCTTCGCTTCACAGCCCCTCGAAGACCTTACCGGCAGGGGTGGCCCTACCAGTAGCTATGACACCGCCGGCGTCGCAATTACTGAATCCATTTTTTTTTGTATTTTCGACTTTAAAAGAGGTTTTATTCCTTCTTAATAATCATCATGAATAATTCAATTCTTTGATTACCCGAGACTTTTCCAATTATTGAGCAGTACGTCATCGCCATCTTTCTAGGTGCTGGAAAATTATATAATTTTGCAAACAATTTATTTAGTGCGAATGTCGTGCCTTTATATTGATTTTGTTCCAAAACTTTTTTATTCCCGAAAGCATCCAAAAAGGTTTAAAAAAATATGATTACAAAACAAAAATTGCGTGTACCCAGGCAAAATTTTAGTACTTCGCATTAATTCCGGAATGCATGGGAGTCTCGGGATAGCCCATTTTAATTGTCTTGTCGTACCTAGGATTACCTTTTTCTGTCTCTTTTTCGTTTTTTGCAGAATTTAGACCGATGAACTTTTGTCAAATATATTTTCATAACATTTGCCAAATATTTTTTGACAAAAGTGGATCGAAGTGCAAAAACAAATCGGCAGATGAGCGCATTTCGAAATTTTGTTAAGGTTTTAAGTAATTTTTTCTGTCCCAAGTGAACCCGCTCCCCTAAAATCATAAACAATTTCTGTGTAAGCGATTTTTCTGAATATTTTTTGTATTTCGTCTTTTTTTATATGTCAATATTTCATGACAAAGCATTATAAGAAGAATCTAACAGCATTTAGAAGATTTGAAGGAGATTAATTCTGGTTTCAAGTCTTTATCTTTTTAGCTTTAAAAAAAGAATCCAAATACATTTCGAAGACTTGGAAGTGATTGATTCTGGCTTGAAGTCAACAGATTCGAACCCAAATTTAAAAGCATACTCGCAAAATAACGACAAATTTTCAAGAACTTCGGTCGATGTTGGAACGTCTGCTTTTTTCAATCGGACCATCTGGTAACCCTAGACTTACCAACGAATATCGCTCGAAAAATGCAGAGTATTTCAAAGTTCACACATCCGACTGCAATCGTTCCACTTGTGCTTTTCTCATTCCTATTCTCTCTTTGTGCTTTATAACATTGCAAATTATAATCGCAAATTTATTTGATTTATATGTATTCACGTATGTATGTGTGTTTGTATATATGTATGAGTATACTTAAACGTAAAGTGCAGTTATGCATGCAATGCCTCTCACAAACAACTGTACTTGCTGTATTTCTCCGCTCTCTCTCTCTCTGGCTGCTCTCTCGTCATATTATTATCTAGCAACTGTGTGAGTGTGAACAAGTGCACAGCCATAAAATTAATGAGGCTTAAAGGTAACTTCGGAAATGTAAAGATTAATTGTTTACAGGCATGTTTCTGGTTCCTGTTATGAATAAAATCCAATTTATTTTTAATACTTTTGTTTTAGCAATGTGAGGGGATTTGTCTCGATGAAGATCTGTTCAATCAATGGCAACCCTATCAATGCTTTTAATTCAAAAGTTCTTACAAAGGAACAGCTATTCGAGCAACTCTTTTCATCAGACATAATTTAAAATGGAAATTTAATACCTTCAGTAAAGTACAACTATCCAAAATTAAAGAAAATTTATTTTGTCCTCTTTAATTTTTCTTTTCATCGAAGTTAATCAATAAAGTTTTACCCAACTACATTTTTGAGATTTTGCCTAGTATACTCGATTAGTTGTTTTCAAAAACCCTCGTTTGCAATCCTTGTTCCTAAAACAAAGTTATTTTAAGTTCATCAAAGAAATTGGAGTAGGGGAACTGTTTTGATAAAATATATACATTTCCTAGAATTCCGAGATGGAACATAGTTTTGATCAAATCTCAAAGCTTAATTGTTGGTAAGGCTTACAAGCGACTCTATACCAAATTAGGTTGCTAAAGTGTGGGAGAAGAAAGTGATGGGGCGAAAAAAATTATGTAGCGAGCTAAGCTAGATATCGACATGAATCAAGCTAGCTCTTATACTCTTTAAGATCTTGACTAACTGCAAGACTCCACTAATTCCAATAAAATACCAAAGATGATATATTAATATACTCATAATTTTAATAGCACTATTTTACACATTTTAACATATAGCGAACTTCAATGTCAGTTCATCAAACATTACTTTCCCATCAATTTATTCCAAGTAAGCATTCTGCGAAACCCGAAAATATATCCATCAAACAGTAGGCAAGCTCCAGTAAATTTTGCCAAATTAAACTTCCCAAGCCGCACCCAATATTATGAATCAATAGATAAACGATTGCAACGCATATCATGGGCATAAGCAGCGAAGTTAGAAAACGTGCTAGGCATATTATCACATACCAGGTAAAAATATAAGCAATATAAAGGCCACAAGACTTCCCAAATCCGAAGGTAAAGTTATATTTTTTGATATAAATTCGTAGAGTTGTCCACAAATTGAAGAATCACGCCAATCGGTGAATTCGTAAGACATCATAATGTTTGTTATTTTTAAAATTTATATAAATTTTGAGGGAGACACTAAAAGCAAATGTAATTGATGTATTATAAATATAGGGTGCTTTGTTGAAATTGGTGGGATAAGCTATTTATGAGCGAAATGGGACACTTTTTAAATCTTGGCGATATTGCATTATGGATGGTATTTTCGTACATATGCTAAAAAAAGGAGACGTCGGAGATCTTCAAACTGACCATAAGTATGACTAGTTTAACTAAAGTAGAAGATATGCCCATGTCTGACGCTATGAACTCCTAGAGCTCAGAGGGTAAGGAGAGGAGCAATCCAACTTTCCCATTAGATTTCTTATTATTTCAAGGTAGACAAGTTGGTTTAATTTTTTTATACCTCTGGTACAAAAGAATTTGTTGGTGATTCCCCAAAATTACCTAATGTACGATCAGGTTGGCTAGAGAAGTCAAAAAGCCCATGTGCCTCTGTATGTACGTCTAGATCTAGTAGATGGTAAGAGGTACATTAATTTTTTTGTATGCGTCTAGTGTAGAAGATGACGTCGAAGACCTTCCAAAGAGAGTAACCAAAGTAGTCCATATATCCATATCAGTCTGTCAGCCGGTATGAACTCCAAGACCTCATAGATGGTCAGAGCTGGAACAACCAAACTTTCCCCGTGAATGTCTTATTACGTCGGGTTAGACAAGTTGGCTTAATTTTTGTATACGTCTGGTACAAAAGAAGCCGTTGGAGATCCGCCAAAGTTATCTAAAGTACGATCAGGGTGAAGGAGGATGGAAGACTATGCAGAAAATATGTGACTACCCCAGGGGTCAAACGGTGTGACCTAGCCTAAAATCAGGGTGACAAGAGAAATTCATCATTCGGATAGACGACACGTCTGTATGCATGTCTAGACCCGGAGATGGTAAGAGGTACATTCTTTTTTTTTTATATGGCTGGTATAGAAGAAGACATCGGAGACCCTGTAGAGCGTGTGACTAAAGAAGTCAATGTACCCATATATGTCTGTCCATCTGTTTGAACGTCTACTTCTCAGAGATACTAACAGCTACAGCAACCAAACTTTCAGAATAGATGCTTAATTATGTCACGGAAGACAAGTTGGTTTATCTTTTGTATACCTCTGGTAAGAAGAAGTCATAGGAGATCCCTCAAAGTTTCTTAAAGAATGATCAGGAAGACTACAGAAATCCATAACCCACATTCTTCTATCCGTCTGTATGCACGTCTAGACCTCGGAGATGGTAGAAGGTACATTCATTTTTTGTATGCGCCTGGTATAGAGAACACATTGAAAACCCACTAAAGAAAGTGACAAGAGAAGTCAATATAAACATATCCGTCAGTCCGCCTGTATGAACGTTTAGATCTCAGAGAGAGTAAGAGCCTTATTATGTCACGGTAGACATAGAAAAGATGTCGAAGACCCTTTAAAGTGAGTGACTGAAGAAGACAATTATTGCATATCCGCCTATGCGTCAGTTTTCTATCTAGTTGGCCATTACAACAGGTTATCGGTCGGAAGTAACCCGTCATCAGCGGCTCCTATATTGTGCCTGGCAGCGCTAATATATGATTCCAAGACAAAGAATATGCTTCATTGCCTGGTCATCCTAGCGCACAGGCGGGTTTTCCTACGGTCGAAGTACTTCAGCTGAGCATATACCAGTTATGGTCCTTAAAAGAAAGGTGACGCCAGATTGTATTGTTGTGTTGATTTATCTCACGTATAGGCACAAATTATATATATTCTACCCGTCTATTCGTCAGTTATTCTTCTATTTGGACGCTACAATTAGTTATCGGACGGGGCTGTAGAGGTTACCCCTCGGCAGCGGTTTCTATATTGAGCCTGCCGTCGCCAATATAGGAAGTAAGGAAGACGCTGTGTTCCTACGGTTGAAACACTTCATCAGAGCAAATGCCAGTTATGATCCTTAAAAAAAGGTTACACCATATTGTATCCCCAACTTATCTCACGTTTAAGTAAAGCAATATACATGTATTCATATAAAAATACATATTTACCATGTTTGTCCCAGCAGCTTGATCCTTACCAACTGTCAGTCAGTGCAATTTCCCAAATTAAAATTTATTCTCTGACAATTTTTATTTAAAGTTCTCTCTCTCTCTCTCTCTGGGTTTCAATGGTTTCCATTGAGGGTCAGGGGTAAGGTATACAACTGGGGCAGAACTACTCGCACGTTATTGGGCTCCATGCAGCTGTGAACTGTGACGATTATGCATTGTATTCATTGTTGTTGTTGCTGTTGTTGTACTCATTGTAGTTGTTGTTGTGCTCATTGTTGTTGCTGTTGTTGTCGCATTTATGCCCACTCTTAATGGCAGCGACAATCGACCAATGAATGTTCTTAGCCTCAAGCAGCAGCAACAATAAACAACGGCTGGACACTCAGACGGACGGGAGGGGGGAGACAGCGCGCAATAATATAAACAATAACGTCTACAACAACAACAACAATGAGTACAACAACAGAAACAATGGGCCCAAGAACAACAGCAAATGGCAGCAATTTCCCATGGCCATCGACAGCTCCCCCGTCATGCATATCGAGCATATCAGCCATAAGCTTCTGACCCTTGCCCCAAACAGCACGATGTCTGGTCTGGTCTGGACCGGACTGCAGCCACTGGCGGCCACTGGCTGCTGCTACTGCTGCTACTGCTGCTGATCCCTTGTCCGCATCATCCTCGCTTAAAGCCAGCCGCCGCTTCCCCCATGGCCATATGTCGCTTTGTTTTTTGGCCATTTTGGGGCCAACATATTGAAAAATTGTTGTAGGAAAAACCCATTTGGCCAATGTTTGTCATAGTTGGTCGACGGCAGCAGCAGCAGCAGCCGCTGCTACTGGCCTTCGCTGCTTGGCGCTTATTTCGGCACTCTCTCGGTCGGTCTATACACTGTAAGGGTATTTTAGACGTGACAATGTATTATTTAATATAGAAATATTATATGAAAATTTTATATGTATTTTTATAAAATTCTTAATTTTGTTTTGTTTTTATAATATAAACATATTTCTAAATTCCCGGGATAAACTTTAAAATGCCTAGCTTTTGAGATTATGGGCTACGGTTTTTTGGATCTCGGATTTGGTTCCAGCGATTTAAAAAATTATTTTTAACAAAATAATATAAAAAAAAGGAGTACCTCAAAGACGGCAGCAGACGATTTGGAGATACCCTATCATATTGCAATCAAATATGTTATATTATCTAGGAACTACTAAGGGCAAGATAAAAATTTGATGAATTGGGAACTCTAAAAAACTTTCTAATACCGAATTTGGCTATGACATATAATCAAACATGAACATTATGACATATAGAATAAATGAATTATGCATAAAAATCTCCTCAAAGACACCTCTTTAGGATCTATATAATAAAACGCCGATATCAACATAAAAAATAACTTGTCCCGCCTTTTAAGGGTACAATCTGAAAATTTTGTTGCACAAGCTCATACCATCTGTAAGATCTAGGCGTTTATATAAACAGACAGACCTCTGTAGTCACCTGGATCATGCCTTAGATACCTTTCGGGGGTCTTCGAGGACTCCTTCTGTATGTTACAAACATTTTCAGGTGGCACAAACTTAATTTGGTATACCCAGGTGCGCATCTGCGATTTGGTCTTAGGGGGTTTCATCACTTCGAAGAGTATATATTTTCTTCTTCGCAAAAAACTTTCAATCCATTTTCCGGGCTTCAGGGGAGGGTCCGGCACCTAAACTATCCCCGTGGGTCCGCCACTGGGTATACCTGTGTACCATAAGGCACAGTGCAAAAAATCCATTTCATGTTTCTGGGAACAGAGCATGTTTACCACATGTTTCCCTAGCCGCTGAATCCGTGTACAAGCTGCGTCAGGATCTGACATCATCTTCAAAATATCTTTTTTAATAGGTTTGTCTCTAGTTTGCAATTTTTTTTTTAAATAAAAATGTGCCATCTTAACTATTTAATAAATAACATAATAAATTAATTATGCTTAAAGTTCGCCTCTAAGTATTCGGAATAGATTTATCCTGACAGCTGAGTGGTTCAAATTTTGGTTTCTAAAGCTAAGATTTAGGATAATAACGCCGCAGAAAAAATGACATCAAAAACAGTAGAATTTTTTATTTTTATGGTTGGTAATGCTATACAAATTTTTGGCCTAGTTCAAAGCAGGGAAAACAAATAAGAGTTATTGGTTTCAAAAAAAACATGGCAAAAAATGCTCTTTGGATAATATTCTTGAAAAGACCATCCGGAAAAGATTATTTTTTTTTTTATTTTCATCAACAAAACTAAATTTTTATATAAAAATTGGGAAATAAAAGTTATAAAATAAAAATTATTAAGGAAGAGAGACAGGACTCCGCCTTGCGGTGTTCCCCTACTGACATATCTTAATATATTGGAAGCGCCAAGAGAGGCTTGGATGATTCTGCATTTAAGCATCTGAGCAATGAGGCTGACTATCCTTGGACATACCCTGAGTTCCCTCAGGGCGTCCTATGATGGTCTCAGGTGTGACGTTATTAAAGGCACCTTCGATGTCTAGAAAGGCCACTAGTGAAAATTCTTTTTGATGAAGTGACTTCTCAATTCCAGAGATCACCGATTGTAGAGCCGTCTCAGTGGAGCTGCCTTTTTTATATGCATGCTGTGAGTCGGACATTAGAGATTGAGGAATAATGTTCCTCATTTGGAGGCCAATTAGTCTTTCTAGCGTTGAAGAAGAAACGATGAAAGGCTAATTGGCCGAAAATCGCTTGTGAGTGTATGAGTTGCTTTCCCTGCTTTGGGAATATATACTACTTTAGATACAAGCCAAGCTTTTGGGATGATCCCTGTGGCCATGGTTCTGGTGAAAATATCTGTCAACCACCGTATGACAGATTTTCCCCCGTGTTGTAGTTGCGCTGGGATAATATTGTCTGGTCCCGGCGCTTTGTATGGTTTGAAACTGTGTATGGCCCATTTAACCTTGTCATAAGTAACCATGTTTGGGACTATACCAGTCATTTTTGGCAGAGGGCTGCTCTCCGCTGGCTTATCGATAGAGCAGCCAGGAAAATGAGAGTTTGTAAGTAATTTAAGCGATTTCTCGCTGGAAGTAGTCCAGTTTCCATCGGATCCTTGAAGTTATCCAAGCGTGGATGGACATTTGGACAGCATCTTTCTGAGCCTTGCGGCATCAGTGGTACTTTCGATTTCGGAGCAGAAGAGCTTCCAAGAAGACCGTTTAGCCTTGCGAAGCGCATTCTTATAAATTGAAAGGCTGAGTTTATACTCATTCCATGAGTTAACATCATCCTTTATCCTAGCAATCTTAAAAAGCTTACGTGACTTGTGCCGGAGTTGCCAATTTCAGATGACCACCAGGGAGGTTTGGCTTTCCCCCTTGATGTTCTTAGTTTACAAGATTTACTGAAAGCATGATTGCATGCTTTCGTTAGGGTATCGATTTGGGTGTCATAGAAATCTACCGAATTGGGTCCGCTTGGCGGATTCGGAGGGAGAATTCTACCCATAATCTCTGAAAAGAGCCCCCAGTTTGCGGACCGGGGGTTATATACTTAAAATCGCGCAAAAACTCTTATAAAAATTAAAAAATAAGAGTTATCTTGCAATTTTTAAAAAAAAATTTTTATTAAAATATTATTTCAGAATATTTATTTTAAAGTCAAAAAATAAGAATTATTTTCTGATTTTAATGAAAGAATTCAAATTTTATATATATTTCATGATTTTTATTATAAAAATTATAGGAGTTACGATCCCTGGATTAAAGAACCATTCGTTTATTTAATATAAGAAAGTTAATCTTTTTTTTTGTAATACTTTTTTTCTGAAAATATATTGTAATATTTTTTTTATCAGTGGAAACCGATTATTATCAGTCGAAGAATATTATATGACAAAAGCATTTTAATTTATTAATTTGTATGTAGCTTAAAGTATAATTTTTTTATTTAATATAAAAATGTTACTTTTTTTTTGTCAGATTACTTGATCTTAAACATTTTTTATTTTTAATTATTGGTCTTTAAGAATTAAAAGAAAAATTATATATTCATTTTTTTATCAGAATAGCTTGATTTTTAAAACTTTTTTTCCACTTATTCTTATACTTGACTATTCATTGTAGTATATTCAAGTATATGGCATAAAATAACCAATGCGTGACGTTACTAAAAAGAGAATTGTTTTTTGTTTAAATAAAGTCCATTTTGCAAGTGATTAATTTAAAAAGAAAAAATCCTGTGACGACATTGGATATGACGGCACTTTATTCAAATTTCTAAACAAAAATATTTATATATCAATTACGACTTATTAATTGGAGTACGATTAAATTAAAAATTAAATTAGTTACAAAATAATTCAATTATAGTTAAAAAAAAGCGTAGAATGCATTTTACTATATTTTTATTATGACTCTAATTTTTTTTATAAAAAGCTACTACTAAAATAATTGTAACATTTAATTTCAAGCACCCCACGTTTTTTTTTTACTATAATTGAATTATTTTATTAATAATTTAATTTCTAATTTAGGCTTATTCCAAATTAATACGTCGTCATTGATTCTTAGAATTTTCTTATAGTTTTTCTTTACACTTCAAAATTATTTTAAACTTTTTAGTTCAACTTAATTATAATTTTTAACTAGCGTTTTAGGTTAATTTCATTATGACTTATATTTTTGACTGCTGGCGCCATCTAACATAAATTGCTGGCGCCATCTAGCTCTCAATTCAATGTTTGCTCATAAAAGAAGTTTCTAAAGATATCAACTTCCTGTAAGTAAGGGTATTCCACATTTGGTTACCCTGGCCGTATTGATTTAAATATTTTTCTACTTTTCCAGTGGATTTTCAATAAATGACTTATGTGTATATCCGCGGGCCAACTGCTTCTCCGCACGCAGACAGACGCACATCTGCTTGCATGTGCATCACACACACTCTCTTTGTGTGCGTGTGTGTGAGTGTGTGTGTTGTTTTTGTCCTTGCTGTTGGTGCTTTTAACGAGCACAGCTGCGTTCAGCATGCGAAAATCGCTTTTAAAAATAATAACAATGTTGTTTGCTGGGTTTTTATGTTAGGCCAGTCAGGGTGGAGTATGGGGATGGGGATGCTCCTCTGCCTGGGCATAAGTGAGCAAAAAATTAAGGAAATTTGGACTGTGGTATACCCTACACTCAAATATACCATGGTGTAGGGTATACAAGGTTTGTGTCTATCTAGCATAAGGTCGTGTAGAATTTGAGATTTGTTCAATTGTACGTTTGTATGAATATCTAGATTCCGAAGACCACAAGACCTAGAACTCTAAAACTTTACCAAAAGGGTTGCATAATTCCTACTTAGATGCAGCTCGATACCTACCCCCGTTCCTCTGAAGCCGAATTTGCACCTCTTAGCAAAGCAATTAAATATTTTGTTCTGAAGCTCAAGAGACTCTACCAAAACTCAACAAAATCGGACCAACAAATTAATTTTCAAGTTTTGCTATAAAAAAATTTTGAACAGGTCTTTGTTTAATACTTTTAACAAAAAAACTTGAAATTAACTTGAGTAACGATTAAGAACAAATTTTGAGTATGGGAAAATTATAAAAACTGTAGAGAACGTTTTTGAAATGCTTCCAAAAAATGTTGCACATTAAATATCATATTATCATAAAATACACTAGTCGACGATGAAAAATCTCCAGAGATGAGACTTATATTTTATGTTAGGGCAATGTTTCAGCATTCAAAATCCGTATTTTTTATTATCCTGTTATAGCTTGTTTTTTTCTAGGACTATTTTAGTGAAAAAGGACCTTTTTCAAAAAGCGATTTTACTAATTTTACTGTACTAATTCGAATTTTTTCAAAACATTTTTTTTCCTTAATAGCAGAATAGAATATCTTTCCATAATATCCCCAATCCAATCATAAAAATCGGTAGCGCAAAGAAAAAGCTACACTCGAAAATGTGTGCTCGAAAGGCCAAAAAATACAACATTTTGGTGACTTTTTCTACAAATACCACTATTTTATTCAGAAAAATTCATTGACACCTAAAAAGTTAGCAATTTTTAGTTATTGGTTATGATATGTAGATGGGATTTCTGTATAACTTTGTCTTTTTATGATAAAAGATCACTAATTTATTGAATTTTTATTAAAAATGAAAAAAAAGTCAATTTTTTCGATCGATTTTTTTTGTCACTTTCAACTGCATTTAACCTTTAAAAAGTAGTTCATTTATCTACATTTGAATTTTTATAAAAAGTATGAGTCGTTACCTTTAAAATAAGTCCTTTTTCGTGAAATTCAAATTGTCTAATAAACTCCAGCAGTTCGATGCATCACCGCAAGTACACAAAAAATCATGATTTCACCAAAAATAGACGAATTTGTCTTATGATGTTGACAAAAATGCACTATACTTTCCGGTATATTTTGTTAAGAACATCAAAAGACATTTAATTGCCAAAGTTATTCATAAACACCCAAAAAAAGAAGAATTTTGAAACAAAAATGTTCATTTGACCAATCGTTGCTATGGGAGCTATAGTTAACCGATTTCGATCAAATATGTTATAGTGTTACTTGGGTACTTTTAAAAACTTCTCCATTAAATCCACCTGAATTGTGGATAAAATATCAAGATCATTTATCAGAAGATATTTTGTTTCGAGTACGTCAAGCTGAACGTAATATAGTGATATTGAAGATCTATGCTTGGCGATGGTTTCTTCTGGGATAGCTGCTACTCTGTTGGATGGACGTCGAACGGCTCATTCAGATTTGAAGTTACCGTTGAATTTTCAGGTGAATGACATACATTATATCAAAAACTTCTGGCACAATAAATGTGTTGACAAGAAGTCAGGAAGCTTTGGATAGAACAATGAAAGATCTTCGAGGAAGCTCAGAGTTATTCGGTGGTGCATTGATTTAACTGGCTGGAGATTTTCGACAAATATTGCCTGTAATTTCTAGATCAACCCCTGCTGATGAAATCAATGATTGTCATCGTAAAACTAATGAACGTGTTCAATTGCTAAATGATGCATCTGCCGACACATTTTCGAAATAACTATTAAAAATTGGACGTTTTACTCCAGTTCTAAAGAAGATATGATTGATAGTGTCTTTCCAAATATATCATAACGCTACAAAAAACATGTTTCGCTGCTAAAATAGCGAAAAACGAAGACGTCAGTGATTTGAACATAGCCATACAATCAAATAATCCTGGGGATTTGGTTTCGTATAAGTCTTTAGATACGGTCACTAATGAGGAAGATGTGGTTTATTATACAACGGAATTTCTGAATTCTTTGGACTTGCGCGGATTACCACCGCATAACCTCGAATTGAAAATTGGGGTTACTATCATTATGCTACGTAATATCATTCAGCCACGTTTGTGTAATGGTACGAGACTCGCTGTTAAAAAGTTAATGGCAAACGTGATTGAAGCAACGATTTTGACTGGCAAATTCAAAGATGGGGACGTGTCCATACCTCGAATCCCTATGATTCCATCTGATATGCCGTTTGAATTCAAGCGATTGCAATTTCCAGTTCGTCTTATCAACAAGGCGTGAATTTGAAATATCCTGTTTTTTTAACTTGGACGCGTGTCGGAAAACCGTCTATACTGTATATATATACAGAAAACGAAAAAAATTGTATACCATAGAGCTTTGCAATAAAATTGTATTATTTTAATTCATAAAAAATAAACATTTGAACGTAATTAGATCATAACAGAACTGTGTGTACGTACTGGCGGTCAACATTCAAGCCGTGCTGCGTAAAATTTTTATAACATCGAATCTTTATCCGAATTCTCATCAATATTTTCATAATTTTTGGGCGGGATTGCTTTATCTTCGTCAGAATTTAGCTTGAAGCTCAAAATGCCACTTCTTTGCTGTTGTTGCTGCTGCTGCTTCATAATTTCGCATTTGACGCAGGCTCCATGATAATTTAGATTAATCCAACCTTGTTGATCATCCTGCAGCTGCTCTAAACTATTATCCGGTAGGCGGTTAAGTGCATTGCTTATCTTTAAATACAAAAGACTATGACTATATTGAGTCGCATTCTTGTACTGCCGGTGAAGATCCTCCTGCTGCTTCAGCTGCTCCAGACGGGAATTCAACTTTTCACGCTCCAGCGCCATGGCCAGCTGATCGCAACGCAATTGCTCTTCTCTGGCTTGCAAATCCTTGCGTTGCTGCTTATGTTGCTGATCGTAGAGATCGTAAATCATGCGCACATTCTTCTGATGACGATCACGTTCCACTTTTATAATATGTTGCAGACAATGCTCGAATTTAAGATCGAGTTGCTTGAATTGAGTTTGAAAACTGGGATCCAAGAACTTAAAATATTGTAATGCAGTGCTTAAGAAGCGGCTCTCACCATCCACACTGGACCATTGTTTTAGTTCTTCTATTGCATTTAATGTGTTACGACAGATATGGCTCGCTATTGTCTTATGAAGGTCATTGTTCAAATCACCTTGGTCATACATTGAGGGAACTACTGACATTTCGCTAAGATCTGAATCACTCGGACTCGAGTGCTCCAAGTCCTCTAAATTTTTAGATTCTGCTGCTAGATCATGCGTTAATTTTAAGGACTGTGCACTTTTGCATTCACTAGCATCATCAGCGCCAGTGAAAGTAGTCGATAAGTCTATGCTCCTATCATCATTTTTATGGTTTTTATAATCGCACACCAACTTTTCCAAGCATTTTTTTTGATTTTCCAAATTGGTAAATGGCTCATCCAAATGTCCCAATTCTTTTAGCTGGCTGTACATCAACAGCATTAGACAGTTACGCGCATATTTCTCACATTTTGGTGCTTTCGTAAAGAGCTCCAGCCAGCTGTGACTGATAATGACATCCGGACGACTAAGTTTTTGGGCATAAACATCACCCAATTTATGCAACTGTGAACGGAAATGTATATCCAAATCATATTCGCTAGGAACAGACATTTTATTTTATTTTATTTTATTTATTAGTTTAAGCCAATACTAGAAATATATTATTTTTGAAGTTATACAACAAAATTTGAATACTATTTCAAAGGAAACTATTTTGTAGCAGGGCACGCTTGTTAAAAAAAAAAAAAATCTCTAGCAGAAACACCTAATTTTTTGGCATATCCTTAATGTCAGAATTTTTAGAAACTGTCTTTCATCAGTTTTGGCTATTAAGTTATCTTTGTCTCCTTAGTCGATCCCAACATACGGACTGATGGCCTTGTCTAGTTTATTAGTTTTTGTCCTCGTGATGATATTGATCGTTAACGGTGTACCTCAAGTTATTTCTTCAAAACTGTTCATCCTAATAATGAAACAATTGATTTGGTGGCTGACATTATTAAAGCAAATATTTGCTAAAAATTTTATTTGGCTGAAAAGTAATTTGAAAATATTTGCTGAAAATATTTAAGCACTTTACTGATAAGAAAATATTTGTTCAAATATACAACTGCACTATGCAAATATTTGCTGAAATAAAATAATGGTCCTTATAATTATCAATTATTTCCATTAAAAATTTTGAAAAATTTCTTCGTATATGTGATGCCAATATTTGAGCGCCATACTGGCAAGAAAATATTTTTTTAAATAGATGAACTAATTTTTGTCCATATTTATTGCAAATATTTGATAAACATAGTTACAAGCAAATATTTGACCAAATATTTTACGCTCTTTGAGCAAATATTTGCATCGTGCAGATGTGGATAGCTCCCTTAGATATCTTATGAACTCGTTAATGATTGTACCAGTCAAAAAGAGGCATAATGAGCGTTAAAAAGTGCCTGGTAGATCTGTCTTTGAACCTGTTTATAGTTTTTTTGGGATTTACACGATGTCCTTCACATCGATTAATATAAAAAAAGAAAACACAATCCAAAAGAGCTATATATATTCAATCGCTGTTAACGCCTAGGAGGAACATAGGGCTGATAGTATCAGTGTATGTATAGTATGTATAAAATTAGTACATTGTACTTATCATGTCCTTAAAATGTTATCGACCGATATGGTAGCTTTCAAACCTTTTTAGGTCACTCTTGAGAAGCTATATAATAATCATGGGAGCTGCCTATAAAAATTTCAATTTTCCCTCAGAAACTATTATAATAAGAGGTCTCAATCGAAGTTCTGTTGCTCTGTCTCTTAACATCCTCAAGTACAAGTCGTTCCACAGACGGATATGTCTATATCGACTTCTATTCATACATAAACCAAAAATGTTGAGCTCTCTAAAATGTCATTCTCTATATTATATCCAAATCGCCTTAAAGCAACAGGATACATAATCATAATTAACTATACTAATTGAGGATATAATATTTGATACACCAATTTCTTTACAAGTAAAAAACTTTTTTGTTAGCTAGTGTTATTTGCTTACAGTCACTTGCTGCAAGGACTGTTACTCTGATAGCTTGGAAATCTAATTTCAATACCAATCGATTAGTTTTTCGGTTAACGATTGTTTTTTGTTTTTGCCTCTCGGTCTTTTAAAACTGATTGCACCCTTTTGGTTTGGCAAGTATTGGCTGGCCGGCCAATCAAGGATATTAGCCAAATGCTTTTTGGCCACATGCTTTGCGGCTAATGAAAACATTTGCCAGCCAGTTATTAAAATATTTTTTCATGTGTCTGCCAATGACATTTACAGGCAAAGTTACAAGCATCCAGGATGCAGGACACAGGACACAAACTCAAACTGTGATGTGCGCCATTTTTGTGCTGGTGGTTGTCGTGCTTTGCATAGTTTTGTTGGCTCAATGCCTATGGGCAACATTTTGGACTGGTTGACTGGTTGTTTGGTCATTTGGCCGTAGTACTCTTTAGCTAGCTAGCTGTGAGTGCAACGAGGGTTGCTTGAGTAGTTAGTGGTTAGTTGGTTAGTGGTTAGTTGATTGAGTTATACGAATCGAATTTTTATTAATCGATGTCATCGTGTGCACTCCAAAAATCGATCAACTCGGTGGCAGACAGATCCATAAAGGACTTTTTTGATGCTCATACATCCACTTTATGGCTAGTTGAATGAATATCGAGTATAGAAGGTGTTTAAGGGAGCTATCCACAACTACACGATAGAAATATTTGCTCAAAATGCATAAAATATTTGGTCGAATATTTGCTCAAAGTGCATAAAATATTTGGTCAAATATTTGCTAGTCAGTGTGAATATCAAATATTTGTGTTAAATATTGACAAAAATCAGTTTGTCCGTTTGAACAAATATTTGCTTGTCAGTATGCCGCTCAAATATTTGCATCACTTATACGAAGAGATTTTTCAAAAATTTTTGATGAAAATATTTGGTAATTATACTCACCACCAAATATTTTATTTCAGCAAATATTTTCATCGTGCAGTTGTACATTTGAACAATTTATTATTTATTATAATATTTTGAAATTGATATTTAGCCACTTGATTGCCAAATAAAATTTCTGAGCAAATATTTGTCTGCCATCAAATCAATTATTTCATTATTTGGGTGAATATTTGGAAAAATTTTCAAATTACTTTTAATACACCATTCAAGAATTTGTATATTACTATTCAGTCTCTTGTTTGCCAAATAAAATTTTGAGCAAATATTTGCTTTAATCATGTGAACCATCAAAATGCTATTTTTTGTTAAAATTCTTGTGATATACAATTTAATAGTCGTTTAAATCGGTTTTAGTCTGCTGTAGAATTCTCCAAATAGATTCAGGTTCAGGGATATTTGCTGCATTTGGTGAACGGTAGGAAGACCTAAATATACAAAAGTCTACGATGTTAAAAAAAATGTATTACACTATTTCATTCGATTTAGCGTGTTAAAAAGCGATTTGTTTGAAATTTTAAAGAAAACATTTTTAGTAACCTAAGCTTTTAGAAATTCAGTTGCGCTGAGGGTCTTTCTAAAAACTTTTGACCCATTTATCTCGGAACTATGTTATCCATATGAATTTTAAACACAGGTCTTCAACTGTTGTTCCGATTCCCTTCATTTCAAGCATATTTGAAAGGAAATCATTTTTTGTGTGGCTTAAACTAACAATATACATGAAAAATTTCTAAATTGTTATTTTTAAGCAAGGCCAAATCGCAAATATTTTTATCGAAGGTCCATATATCAGTTAATTTTTAGCCAAATCTCATTCTGATTGAGCATAAGCTATAGAGAATTTCATGAAATTCAATAAACAAACAACATTTTTGTTTTTCATTTCACTCTAAGAGTCTGGAGAACTGAAACTCAGGGACGATGTGCTTCATGCAGAAGCAGACAAGAGCCGCCATTTTGAATTTCGTCGATATAAAAATATCTAACTACACAGGTCTACAAATACAGTGGTCATGTGAGTTGTTGGAAAGCTAAGGGTTATTTCCGAAGTAATTTGGTGCGTAGAATCCGAATCCGGCGTCAGAACTGGCCCATCACGTCAGGATTTTAAGATATTTGAGGTTATGTACCCAAAAAACGGCGTTTTTTCCTACTTTTGAGGTTATGTACAGGGCGCAGGGTTTTTGAGGTCGCTAAGAACGGATATGAAGTCGGAATAAGTCAATAAGTCAAAATTTTCAAGAGAAATTACACAGTACAAAATTATTATCTCAAAGGCTTACTGCAAATGCTAATGACGTCGAAGGGATATATCTCGTAACTTCGAAAAGCCATAACTTTGCGAAAAAAAATAATTGATCTCTTGAACCCTTAAATTAAAGGGTAAGAGTTGTACTGATGTAACTGGAGAGAAAGACCGCAAATATCTCAAAATCCTGACGTGATGGGCCAGTTCTGACGCCGGATTCGGATTCTACGCACCAAATTACTTCGGAAATGACTCTTAGCTTTCCAACAACTGAACCATGTTGACCTGTGTTATTGTAGAATAAAAATCGCATTTAACAATTAAAACAGGAAGTTTGTATAATTTTGCCAACTTTAGAACTAAAAGAACCTTCCCATAAAAGCATCCTCGTATATCAAACAAAATCAAAAAAATTAATTCAATTTATATTTTACCAATTTGTATTGATTGTCTTACAAAAAGCAGCCGGTTTTTAAATAAATCATATTTTTAAATGATTCTTCACTTTTCTCTTAAGTATTATAATACAGTAACTTATGATTATTTTAATGATGGCGCCTCCAAGGATTACAATTTTGTAATGGAAAATAAATGCCCGAAATTAAAAACAATTACATAAAAGTTTCTAAAAATGATCGAAATTACGTTTCTTAACAAATTCCTAAAAAGGAAATGAGTATCATGACTGCAACTCAAGATTTTTATTAATGGATAAAACACGCCCAGAATATTTTTCTTATATAGAGGTTACTCCATGCAAATGTCGTTTACCAAAAAAACTTGAAAAGCAAGAAAAGATACAAATAAATTTAAGTCAAATATTTTATGCATATGTACTCTATAAGGTATAATAAATATAGAACTATTATGTTTTTTGATATTATCCAACCACCAAAATAAATCTCAACATTTTGTCGTTATTTCTATGGGAAAATATTATGATAAAACCGAACATGAGCTTGCCAATTTTTTATTAAACTAACACAAGCTCGTCTTTTTTTTAATTGTAATTTTATATAAAATTTCTTATAATTTACAACTAGTTTAAGACGCATTTAATATAAAGCTTTTTTGACAATTTTTTTGTGCACGTAGTTTTTTTCAAATATTATTTAAACAATGGTGGATAATTTTTCTTTAGTTTGGTGGTGTATTTAAATTTAAAAAAAATTAAAAATAAACGCTTTCAACATTTGTTTAATATTTTTGACTTATTTATAAGTCACAGCAAGTTAAAGGCATACATAAATAATTAGCAGCATTTTCAGTAATTTATTTTATAGATATTATTTTCTTAATATTTTTCGTCATATAATATTTTGCAACATTTAACTATTGTTAAAATATAATTTCCGATTTTGGGACTTGCAAGACTTGTTTGAATGTGCTATTATTAGGCTCTTTTTGGAGAACACAGCTCCGAAAAACTATATTTACTCGAGACATAATACAAACAGATTTCAAGATTTTGACAGTTAGTGCAACATTAACTTAATTTAAATTAATACTATATTTAGTTGACGGAGCAAAACTTAAAAAGAGACCATTTTACTGAGATGCTGATGGCGCGTCGCGAGGTCTACCTAGATAACGTTCATTCCTGAGCCTTCACCCGATGGGTGTTTCTCGATTTAAATACTTTCTCTCCGATTAGACCATGACGAATTTATCCTTCCATTTCTTTTCAGAAGAAACAGTAACCGATATCTTGTTGATCTTCTCGCAGCCCTACATTTTAAGTGGATCACACGGATACTGTGAAGGCACAAAATGCTTGCTATTATACTATTACTGTTGCTATTTGTTACGAAAGGTCTTTTTGCATATGTACTAATTAGTAACCAGAGCTAACTACTAAAATGTTTTTTGCCACAAACGTAAAAAATTTTTATTAAACATTAACAATTCAATTAGTTCTTAAACAGGTTCAACCGCCCCTTAAATTCTTTTATTGGTGGCGGACAGAAACAACTCTTTAAGCCTTTAGCCTTTGTCTTAGTTTGTCCTTCACGCGGAATATCTTGATGAGCTTGAGCAGTGGACGGCTGCTTCGTCTTCCCAGCATCGGCACACTGAGTAGCCATAAAACCACAATTTCGGCGTGCAACATCTGGATACGGACACTTATCCACGCTGGCATCTTTAATAAGAGCATCCATTTGCTGAGTCGTCATTGGAGCCTTTTCAACATATTTACGTGGGGAACAATAGAGTATTTTCCAATTCGGATGCGCAGGTAAATAGTCTGTACGATCGCGCACATACTCTATAGCAAGCTTGTCGCATGTTTCAGGATCATCAATCGCTTTACGTAGCTGTTGTTCAAATAGCATTTCCTCTTTTTTACGTACTCGCTTCATTTCAACGATCTGCTCATCAAGATCTCTGCGATTTTTTCGGTATTTGGCTAGTATCATTTCGCGTGTGACCTCTGGATGTGCAAAACGATTCTCAATGATCTTATTTTCGTGCACTTCTGCCTCCAAGCGCAAGCGTCGTGCGGCCTCTTCACAGATCTGCTGTTTGAGGTAGGTGTGACAACGTGCTGCCTCTTCCGCCTTTATTCGCGCCTGCTCTGCTATATTACTCTTTGTGCACATGTCTACATGATGCAAATCTTCTATGCGATCATCCATAATTTTTTTAATGCACTGTTCCTGTGCGCGTACTTTACGAACATATGCCAAGTACTCGAGAGTAGCTTGTTTGAAATTCCGCTTACCTTGGTCGATACGTGCCAGCGCTTCTGCTTCCAAACGTTTAGTTTCTTCTATAAAGGCTTCATGCTCAAGTTTGTCCTTCAGCCATTCAAGCTCTTGTTTGGCTTTACGGTGATCTATTACTGACTGCAGCTCCTCGCGATACTTAGTTTTGTCCTTGGCGCCCAGACGATGTTCCTCATCAAACTTCTCAAGACGCATAGCTTCCCTTTCTTTGGCGAGTGCGAGAGCTTCTTGGCGCTTCTCTTCGCGCTCCTGTTCCTTTCTGGCTTGATTATCACCCATCTGCAAATTCAATACGCGTCGAAAGTGGTCCTTTATCTGATGCCCCTTGCACTGCTCAAAACGCTCTGTACGATCGTATTCGTCCAAGCGACGTTGTTCAATAGTTTGCCAGTACTTTTCAATTTCACGCTCGCGCTGCTTCTTACGCTGATTCTCAAGTATCTGCTCCGCCTGACAAATTTTTGTGTTCTTAACGTCCTCCTTTCGTATTGCCTGACGAATCTCGTAGCAGTTTCCCACCATGCGTTGTATCGTTTTATTCTCAATAAAATCCTTCTGGTGTTTCTCATTGTGAGCATGTATAGTGCCTAAGACTTCCTTTCGTGAGCGTATATCCATATCAATACGCGCCATCACTTGAGCGGAAAACTCTTTTTCATAGACCTGATCTTCAGCTGAGAGCAAAGCTCGCAAACGATCTCTTCGTTGCTGCAACTCCTCTGCAGCAACCTCTTCGGCTTTTGTCACAAGCGCCTTTATTTGAGTGTACAAGCTCTTGCGATCAGTTCTTTTTATAAAGTCATAATGCTCATCTTCTCTGCCAGACGCTCGCATTTTGTGTATAAATAAATTAGAATAAAAATATAATTTTTCTTAGTTAATTTAAACTCTTACAGTTGTTGTTTGACTTAAAGTTTTGTGAAAAAAAGATTGTGCGTAACAAGCTTGGAACTCTTAAAATCCCGGCCTACTTAAAGGTGTGTTCAAAAAGTAAGGTGACTTACTATTATCGATTTTTTTTTGTTTTGTTGTGTTGGTACACTCTTCCCGAACATCTGTACCAAATTTCAAGGGAATGACATTTTTTGTTTGGTTGTGACAGGCGTAAAGGTTATAAGTGTTTTGCGTGCTCGGCGATTTTTTGCTATCGAAAAATATGGATCAACGGATTTGCTTCAAATTTTGTGAAGTGCTCCGTAACACTTAAAATGTTGACAGTAGCATACGGTGAAACTGTTCTGAGTAAAAAAAATGTTTACCCGAAAAACGGTTTTTAAGCAATAACTTTCGATTTTGGGGGTGTTAGACAATTTTGAAAAACACTATCGTGATCTACTCGTCAAGACCTACAACGAACACTAGGTCACTTGAAAAGTTCTTTGATTTTTTTCAATTTTGTAGGACAGTGTTATTGATGTAAAAGCTTTATTTTCTTTTGAGGTCGTCTGAATCACCCCTATGGGAGCTATATAATTTAAACCCGATATCAAAAAAATAAAATAAAATTGTCTCCTATGGACTAATATGGGATCTAATGTGAATGTTTGGTTACTTCAGCTTTTACCATCTCTGAGATCTAGGCGTTCAAACTGACAGACGGACATGTGTATATCGACTTATCTAGTCACCCTGATCATATTTTAGGTAGCTTTGGGGTGTCTCCCATTCTATATGTTACAGACATTTTCAGCTTGCACAAACTTAATATACTCTTTGTACCATTCGGTACAGGGTATAATAATTACACCGGACCCCTGAAAAAACTCCTGGACCGGGGAAATCCCCCTTTTCCCATACCGTCGGACCAGAGTGCGTTCCATAGGCTTGTAACTTTTTATATAATATAATATATTGATTCCTGATTTCTATTTCAACAATAACTGAAAACAGTATCCAAAAACTTGTTTTTGAAAAAATCTCGAAAACGGCTCTTAATAAAAAAAAAAAAAAATTTAATTTTCGTGTTTCTTGACCCAAAATTACCCTAAAAATTTTTGAAGGTTCATTCGGTGACGCTAAAATTTATAAACTGATGTAAAAGATTGTCTCAGGATCTTTGTTTTTGTAATAAACTCTATATTGGAACCAAACCTTACCGTCCAAGTATTTCTTTCTGTTTGTATGCAGAAAACAGTTGCTTGAAGCCAGATCAGGAGTATAAGGTGAATGAGAGATGAGAATAGATGAATTCCAATTCCAATTCAACACTTTTTGCCCTAGAAACTACGGCTAAGCTAATGCTCGTGGTAGGGGCGCGATTAGCACTTGGAATCGAGTATTCATATGACGTTTGATATAAAATCAGATATCCACAGACTCTGCCAGCTGGAAGATGATATTTTTGGCTTTAGCGGCATACGAAGTGCTTTTTTTTACATTCGTCAATATCCAGGAGGTCAACTGACTTCAATGGCAACTAAGAGATCTTTAAATAGATATGGCTCGATAGCGGCCGTGTTACCTTCACTACATTTAATTTATCAAGCTGACCTCGCACCTATTTAAGCTATTTAACTTTTTTTGTTTTCAATTCACAAGTCATTTAAACAGAAACAGAGCTACATTAATTAAAATTTCTGTTTGCATTTGTTTGTAGTTATTGCTTTTTATTTATTAGCTCTCCAATTTAAGTCTATTTATAATACCTTTGGAGCCTCATCAAGACATTTTCGGGATCGTTTTGGATATAAACGTTATTTGGATTACCATATAGTAGAAAATTCTGAGAAAATGATTTTTGGCTTATAAGCTTCTGTTTTTACGCAGTGCCTTCAGGCTGTTTTGACCAGGCCTAAGTGGGAATCGAACCCATGACTGGTTTACTCTGCTCAGTAGTTCCAACCATTTAACTACCAGCACCACTCCAGCGGCCTTTAAAAAACTATTTCTACTTTTTTTAGAATATTTATTTATTGACAATTAGCCAATTAGTCCAATATATACTTCCAAAACTTTGTTTCCAAAACTTTAAATGGCTATAACTCGTAAACTAAGCATCCTAGAGCGAAAACGAGCTTAATTTGTAATCACTCGCAAAATATGTTTCCAAATCTTTAAATGGCTTTAACTCGTAAACTAAGCGTCCTAGAACGAAAAGGAGCTAAATTTGTGATCACTCGCAAAATTTGTTTCCAAAACTATGTTTGAGTGATTATAGCGAGTGATATATTTAAAGAAGAATACGAAAACAAGAAAAAATGGAAGAACACATTTAATCAGAGCAGAAGATTTCAAACGTGTATTACAAAAAACCTTTTTTTGAAGTCATGGAAGTCTGACTTCAATTAAAAAACGAAGCCATTTTTAATTTCGTCGAGATATAAAAAAGTCCAATAAAAACGCATTTGACAATGGAAATAGAAAGTTCTATGTGTCTTTTCGTCATGCCACAATTATTTCCCAAATCTCGCCTTTTTTGGCTCCCTTAAAACAAATTCCGCATTATTCAATCAATCGAATGAAATATTATAATATTTACGCACAACTTTTGACATCTCGATAAGATGATCTTCTCAAATTGAGCCAGCTCACAGATTGCACACTGATTTTTGTAGAGTATTTAAGCTGCGACGTGCTGGAAACTGTGCAAACTTTTCTATTATATTTTATATGCAGCAAAATCAAAGCCAAGGCACATTTAAGAGTTTGGTTGGGATGCTAGAATCAAACCTTGAATCTATTTTTTTTCATTTTTGTACAATTTTCCAACTACTTTGCCTATCTAACAGGGTTGCTGCTATCCAAATTTGTTGCTGTACATTAATTTTACATTTAGCGCCAGTTACTGCTGGCGCCATCTAGTTGTCGCTGGGTCAAATAAATGGGCAGCACTGTTAGCTTCTTCTTCTTCTTATGTGGCCGTTACAACCCGATTACCGGGTTACGGCCTACCTTAAAACATCTCTGCAGGCGCCTCTGCATTGCGCGCGCCTTCTCCAGTTGGTCACACCGAGCGAAGACAGGGCCCCTTCCACTTGGTCTTTCCAACGCAGACACGGTCGCCCTCTCCGCCGACGGCCGCTGACTACCGCATCGAACACACGTTTAGCTGGAGCATCCTCGTCCATCCTAACGACATGTCCGAGCCAGCGAAGCCGCTGGATGTTGATACGCTGAGCAACGTCCATGTCGTTGAAGAGCTCATACAGCTCCTGGTTGGTGCGAATGCGGTAGTCATCGCCAACTCGAATAGGACCAAAGATCTTGCGCAGTACTTTCCTCTCGAAAACTCCCAAGGCAGCTGCATCAGTTAGCGACACGGTCCAGGCTTCCGCGCCGTAAAGAAGCACTGGAATGATGAGTGCCTTGTAGAGTGATAGTTTTGTCGCGCGAGAGAGGTTTCTACTACTCAATTGCCTATTGAGACCGAAAAATCACCTGTTGGCAAGAGTGATTCTGCGCTTGATCTCCAGGCTGACATCGTTGTCGGTGGTGACGGCGGTGCCAAGATAGATAAATTCCTTGACAACGTCGAAAGTATAGCTGTCGGCCGTAATCTGGGACCCAAGCCGCCGCACGTCCCTACTTGACGACAGCATATACTTCGCTTTGCCCTCATTTACCGCCAGACCCATTTTCGCAGACTCCCGTTCGATAGCACTGAAGGCCGCGGTGACATCTCGCTTGGTACGCCCAATGATGTCGATGTCGTCGGCGTACGCAAGGAGCTGGACACTCTTGTAGAAGATAGTGCCAGTGCGATGTACGCCGGCCTTCCGCAAAACGCACTCCATGACGAAGTTGAAGAGGTCGCATGATAAGGGGTCGCCTTGTCTGAAACCTCGCACGGTATCAAAAGGCTCGGAGAGGTGCCTTCCTACCTTGACGGAGCTGCAGGAATTACTCAACGTCATTCTGCAAAGCCTTATCAGCTTCGCAGGGATACCGAGCTCAGACATTGCGGCATATACGCGATCCCTTATTGGGCTATCGAAAGCTGCTTTGTAGTCGACGAACAGGTGGTGAGTGTCGACTTGATGTTCGTGGGTCTTTTCCAGGATTTGGCGCAGTGTGAATATCTGGTCGACGGTGGACTTGCCAGGTCTGAAGCCGCACTGATAAGGTCCAATCAGTGCCTTGGCGAGTGGCTTCAGTCTTTCACACAGTACGCTCGTATGGACCTTATATGCGATAGGGAGAAGGCTTATACGCCTGTAGTTGGCGCAGATAGTGGGGTCTCCCTTTTTCAGGACAGGACAGAAGCACTGTTAGCTTAACAAAGAGCAAAATGCTTGGCACTTAAAGTATTTTAAAAACAGATTTTTAATTTTAACAAATTTCGCAAACTTTTGAAGCCGCCCTCGTACTATGCTGTGCCTCTCGCTCTCTGCATGTGTTTGTTTACTTTAAAGTTTACTCTACGTATGTATTTACCTTCGCATGTGTACGAGTGAAGAGACCCGCATAAATGACGCACTGCATGGGTCCTGGCGCTGTTCCTGGTCCCAGTCCCGATCCCAGTCCCTGTTCCCTGCTGCTGCTGGTCCCTGGCCTGCTATACAAAATCGTTACCGACAATGGCCTGTTTGTTTAGCCCCTTGATGGTCAGAGAGGTGGTCTGGGGACGAGCCGCCGTGCATTGGGTGCCGGATATTGGCTGTTGTTGTTGTTGTTGTTGTTGTTGCTGTGTAGATTGTTGCACCTGTGCTTACCTTTTGGCTCTGCGTTTGTGTGAGTGACTGCCCTTACTGCATTTATGTACCTGCTATACATATACATACACACATACATACATTTGCATATATGTGCAGTTAGTTGTACATATATACTTATGCTGATTTTAATCAACGAATTTAACGTGCACATTTGTTTGTCATTTACAGTCATTGCACACACACACACACACACACACACACACACACACAACAAACACGAAGCATAAAATAAAAAAAAAAAAAAAAAAAAAAAAAATAAAAAAAGCGGGCTCTGGCGACCGAGCAGGAGCGGTATAACTCCCATCGGTTAAACTCCTGTAGGGAAACCTACGGTCACACGGGGGATATCCTCTGAAGGAAGGTAATTAATGACGAAAAATCACAAAACACACCACGCAACAACGCTTCCCGTGTAACACTCGAGCCCAGTAAGGTGTTACGTATGGTATACTGGAAAATGGATTTGAAATGAAGATTTGAGCTGACAGGCTGCAGCATTTCAGCATCTTAGTAAGTCCGAGTGAAATCGAGCTGAAACGGCTGCTGGAGTAATGCTGCACCTGCCTCCGCCCCACTAAAAACCATGGCAGGCCTCAGGAAACGCCGGATATCCGTTACCGTTAAGTTGGTAGTGCAGGCTCAGTTGAGTTTACTCCTGACTAACACCGATCTGGCTCTGAATCCCGGCTCCCATTAAGACCGGGGTCAACCCTCGCGTGGACCTACCTCACTCCCTGGAAAGGTACCCACGGGATCACAAAAAGGTGACTACACACTACGAATATCCATAACGAACTTGAGTTGGGGCCCATTTAAATCAAAATGAGTAACATAATAATAATAAAAGAAAAGAACAACACCGAAAAAGGGGACCCTTGCCCCTCAAAACCGGAGGAAACACCGACCCGAACGGGTCAAAATGTAGAAATTGGAGGAGAAGAAGGAAAAGATGCGCTGAGCTGCAATGCCTTTTCAAGGAGCAGCAAGATGCGAAGGTCTCCACCAACCGGCGTCGGCGGCGCGTCGGCCGAAATACCAGGCGACAAAGATAAGCCTGTGCGCCAACATCCGGTGGCGCAGAGCAGGCAAAATACCAGCCCGGCCTTATGTGAGCTCGGGGAGGAGATAGCCAAACTGGTCGCAAGGCTCGATGGTGGAAGACGATCCATCCACCAACCGATGCGCGACTCGATAGAGAGCATCCGAGCACTCTACGAGCTGGTCGCGATTCACCTTCACGACCAAAAGGCTAAAGCGGTGATACGACGCTCTCACCAGGCTTCGCAGACGTCACCTATTTTTAAGGTAGCGGCCGAAGCTAAAAGAAAGCAAGGGCCGAATGCGCAAACGCCGCAACAGAAAAGAGGAAAGGGTCCGAATGCCGAAAAACTGCAGCGACCTCCTTTAACAACAGGAAACTCGGAGACCACCCCACTTCACTCAGCCTCACAGGTGACGCCAAGCGTTGGAATCAGTGAGACCTGGACAACAGTGGTCAAGAAAGGCAAAAGTGCAAAAAATACCACCAAGCAGCCCAAAAAAATACGCACAGCCTAAACGAGCTGTTAAGGATAAGGCAAGGTCTGATGCTATCCTTATCGCGGCTAAAGGAGATGTCAGCTACGCTGACCTACTTAGGAAAGTGAAGACTCATGAGAAGCTGAGCGGATTGGGTAACGCTGTCTCAAAAGTTCGCAGAACGCAGAAGGGCGAACTCTTGCTAGAACTAAGCAAGGCTGGAGAGGAGACAGCCGCTTTCCAGGCACTGGTCGGAGAAGCACTGGGAGAAAAGGCGGAAGTACGCTTCACTCTCGCACCGCATCTCAATAGAATGCAAGGACCTGGAGGAGTTGGCGACCGCTGAAGATGTCTGCAAGGCACTGAAAGAACAGGCTCAACTGACAGATGCAGCCGTCTCAGATATAAAGCTAAGAAGAGCTTACGGAGAGACGCAGATTGCCACCATAAGACTGCCTGTCAAAAGCGCGGAAAAGGCTCTGAACATCGGGTCAATAAGAGTCGGCTGGGTAAACACCGGGCTCAGGCAGAAAGCACCCTCCCCCATGCGATGCTTTAGGTGCCTGGAGTTTGGTCACCAGGCAAGGCACTGCAAGTGCGCAACGGATCGGTCGAAACTGTGTCGGCGCCGCGGGATGACGGACCATCTTGGCAAGAGACTGCAACAAGGACCCGTGGTGCATGCTATGCTAGGACACACGCGCAGATGCAAAGCACATCGCCGGTGGTAGCAGCTGTCCTGCCTTCAGAAGAGCACTCTCGTTACAAAAGTGAAGGTCTTACAGCTGAACCTTAATCATTGCGAGGCCGCACAGTCTCTGCTAATTGCAAACAGTGCGCGAAAAGAAGACGGATGTAGTCCTGATAAGCGAGCTATACAAATCAATACAGGGAAATGGTTTTGTTGCCAGCAATAACCAAAAAGCAGCTATTTGGTCACGCTCATCTTCGATAAGCAAAGTTGACTCAAGCCATGATGGGTTTGTCAGAGCGATGATTAAGGATGTTACGTACTATAGCTGTTACGCTCCTCCTAGCTGGACAATCAGCGAATTTAGGAACATGTTGGACCACATAGTAGCAGACGCGAGATCCAGAGCTCCAGTGGTCATAGCTGGGGACTTCAACGCGTGGGCAGCTGAATGGGGCAGTCGGGAGACGAACGCTAGAGGTTACTGCATGTTGGAAACGCTTTCACAACTGGAAGTAACACTAGTAAACGACGGCAAGAAACAAACGTTTCGCAAGGCAGGGCATGGATCATACATCGACCTTACCTGGCTGAGCAACTCGTTGGCCAAAAATATAAAATGGAAAGTGAGCGAACAGTTCACATTTAGCGACCACCAGGCTATCCTCTTCCAATTTTGCAATTTTGTTCAAGGAAACCGCGAGCAGAGCCCAAAAACATCTGGACCTACCTGGAAAGACAGTCGCTTCGACAGGGAAATGTTTATAGAGTCATTCGGACCAGTCGAAGGATATCAAGGCACCGCTGAGCAGAAAACACAACAGTTAACACCCAGCTTGGCGGTGGCCTGCGACGCGTCGATGCCGAGGAGAAAAGCCGTCAACTCGAGGATCACTCCTGCTACTGGTGGACGGACGAAATTTGCCAGCTGCGAAGGGTGTGCGTAAGGGCCAGAAGGCGATCTCAGAGAGCCAGGAACCGCCCGGACTTCCAGGATAGGCTCGAATCGTTTCGAATGGCAAAACAAAAACTCAAAGTAGCCATAAGGATCAGTAAGGCCAGCAGCTTCAAAAAGATCTGCGAAGAAGCTGACGTGAACCCGTGGGGTACAGCCTACAAAATAGTAACACAAGAGATCAGAGGCCCAGCAGCAATAAGTGTCACATGCCCAGCTATACTCCGCACAATAGTGGAGGCCTTGTTTCCGCGGCATCCCCTACTGGAGGACTGGAGGCAGCACGCGAAGGTCTCAGAGCGGAGACAATAGAGCCAGTGACGCTGGAAGAAGTGGCAGCAGCACGTTCCAGAATAGGGGACAAAAAAACCCCGGGGCCAGATGGTATACCCAATGTAGCCCTCAAACTGGCCATGTTAATGAAGCCGCAGACATTTGCGAATATTTATACGCAGTGCCTACAGGAAGGAGTATTTCCCAAGGCATGGAAGGCGCAGCGACTCATCCTTCTCCCTAAAGGAGACAAATCGAACGACGATCCTTCCGGATTCAGGCCAATCTGCCTTCTGGACTCCGTAGGCAAGGTATTCGAGCGCATTATATACAGTAGAATACTAGATGCTGTAGAAGCAAAGCATGCATTGTCCGAATCGCAGTACGGATTCCGGAAATCCCGATCCACGGTCGACGCGATTGCGGCGGCGGTAGACGCAGCAACAACCGCCATAGAGGGTAAAAGGTGGAGGGGCGGCAAAAAAGAATACTGCGGAGTGATTACGCTGGATGTCCGCAACGCATTCAATTCAGTACGATGGCGCCTACGATGGCGCCTAATTCATCGGGCACTCGCACGTATTGAAATTCCAGGATATCTGCGGAGGATCACCTCAAGCTACCTGTCGGACAGAGTGCTCGAGTACGATACCGATGAAGGCATGAAGCACTTCAAAGTCACTGCCGGCGTTCCACAAGGGTCAGTTCTGGGTCCCCTTCTGTGGAACATAGCCTACAATGAGGCGCTACGACTTAGCCTCCCTCAAGGATGCAAACTTATTGGATTCGCGGACGACTTGGCTTTAGTCGTAACGGCAAAACACCTCAAGGAGGTGGAGGATGCGGCAAACGAATCCATTAGGACTATCGGAGAATGGCTACAGAACTCCGGCCTCGCTCTTGCCGGACATAAAACCGAAGCAGTGCTTATCTCAAGCAGGAAAACAATGGAGTTTATGACCATACATGTGTTGGCAACGTGTTGGTACAATCTGAACTCACACTTACGGTGGTTTGGGAGTCATGTTGGACAACAGACTTAGCTTCCGGCCGCACATCGGATACGCAAGTAGCAAAGCAGCAAACAGACAGGCTGCTTTGGCTGCTTTGTCCCGAATGCTACCAAACATTGGTGGTCCCAAAGAGGGTAGACGGCTGCTCCTCGCAAGGGTTGTGGCATCTATAATATGCTAAGTACGCAGCCCCGGTATGGGCGATGGCACTGAATACCCAGGAGCTCCGGAGGAAGCTGGCAGCCCCCTACCGGCTGAGCGCCCTTCGGGTGGCTATCAGGATTTCGGACAATCTCGGAGGATGCCGCCTTAGTGCTAGCCAAAATGATGCTCAGTGGATATCCTAGCACTAAGAAATGGCATCAATATACGACATCCGCAAGGCAGCGGGCGGTTCCAACACCACGGTGGAAACCCGAAGTTGAGCCAAAGGGCTGCAGCGATAGCTGCCTCGGCAGGCGAGATGGAATACGTCCCTTAAAAGGAAGGTGGACGTATAGGCTCATTCCAAACCTGGCGGAGTGGATCGGGGTGCCAGCGGAGGTCTAGCCAAACTTACCACGTCACGCAGTTTCTTCCCAGGCCATGGAGGATACAGAGAATACCTGCACAGGTTTGCGCACGACGACACTCCTTACTGTCCCGCATGTCCCCCGAGGAAAAGGAAAACTGGCAGAAATTGGCGATGTCCCGTACCAATGTACGAGGCATAGAGCACTAGTAGGGGCACTTCCACCCCCAGAGGAGCTGGTAGCGTCCATGCAGCAAGACGCAAACGCATGGCAAAGGCGCGTGTCACATCATCGTTGCCGTGCAAGGAGACCTAAGGCGCTGCGGAGAAACAACGCCGTGTAGCACAGGCGGCTGCAAACGGAGCGCTCACGAGAAGACAGGAGATGGTCTCCAAACACCCGGCCTATCGAAGGCATCCAGTAGGAACTGAGACGATGCAAAAAAGAGAGCTGGAGTGCCTAGAATAGGCAACCCCCCCCCGCGAAGTAATCAGCTTGACGGTGGATTCCGCGCGGGAGTGGCGGTGAAGAGTTGTGTGTGGGGTGTGAGGTTAGTACGTAGGCATGGCGTACGAAGACGCCGCCGCGAATCGGACATACTTAAGTGGTACGGGCCACTTGTATTTTTTGAAAAATTATCATCCCTCATGGCGAATCCATGAAAAAAAAAAAAAAACACAACAAACACACACACACGCACACATGCACAGAGATTTTTTTGTTTAACAATTTTTTTTACATATGATTTTAATTGCTTAATATTTAAAACTCATATGAAATGCATACAAAAAAATTGTTTTAAAATTGAATTTCAAATAAAATAAACTTTTAAATTAAACTTTAATGATTGACAAAAAAAAAAAAATGATATCCCATAATATATACAAAATCAATTCATATTAAATTTCGTAATAAAAACAAAATTAAATGCTACAGCTTGATAAATTTAATATTCGTTCGCTTAATTTTGATATGGATTGTATTAATTGCTTGTAGCAGTTGTTTGTTTAAGGCTATGACGGGGTCTGGATCTGAGTTTGGGCCTCCTCCTCGTCCTGGGCACACAATTGGAATTTGGCTTAAAAGCTTTGAAGTGGTTGGAGCTGGGTTTGTGTTGATATAAAAATTGAATTGTTTTAAAAGTTACGGCCAATTCAACGTCACATGCAATAAAATGCGAAATCCGAATTACAATTCGTAATTACAAATGAATTAAAAAATTATTGCGGCAAAGCATTTTTTTAAGAAATTAAGATTTATGGTAGAAGAAATTTTAACTTTTTAAATTGTTAAAATTTTGATATCCTACAATAAGAATAAAAATTTATTGAGCTAATCGATATTTGCTGTAAAGATTTTGAATAAGGCAGTGGTTGGAATAATATTTTTCGACGCATGGTTTTATACATTATATAACAAATAATAACACAGGTCAACATGGTTCACTTGTTGGAAAGCTAATAGTCATTTCCGAAGTAATTTGGTGCGTAGAATCCGAATCCGGCGTCAGAACTGGCCCATCACGTCAGGATGACTCTTAGCTTTCCAACAACTGAACCATGTTGACCTGTGTTATCTCAAAGGCTTATTGCAAATGCTAATGACGTCAAAGGGATATATCTCGTAACTTCGAAAAGCCGTAACTTTGCGAAAAAAAAATCGTAATTGATCTCTTGAACCCTTCAATTAAAGGGTAAAAGTTGTACTAAATGATGTAACTGGAGAGAAAGACCGCAAAAATTTTTTGCGCCCTGTACATAACCTCAAAAGTAGGAAAAAAGGGTACATAACCTCAAATATCTCAAAATCTTGACGTGATGGGCCAGTTCTGACGCCGGATTTGGATTATACGCACCAAATTACTTCGGAAATAACCCTTAGCTTTCCAACAACTCACATGACCCCTGTATTTGTAGACCTGTGTAATAATTATGATAAAAAATATTTTTTTTAATTAAAAAAAAATGTAATTTAAAAATAAAAAAAGTGTTCTCTTATATTGTTATTTTTATTTTAACTTTAACCGGAAAATATATTTCATTCCCCTGATTAGCCAGAATAATATTTTTTTTGCTCATATTTTTATACCTTAATTAAAAAAATATATCTTTATATAAAATATGAAAAATATGTATTAAACAAAATATAAAGATAAATAATTTTTTTAATTTAAAAAAATTTTAATTTTAAATTTAAAAAAATTTATATTTTATGTTGTCACTTTTTTTTTATGGAAAATAGATTTCATTCCGTTGATTAAAAAAGTGTCTTCCATTAATATTTATTCAATAAAAATTATAAAAAACTAATTATTTTAATTAATTTCTAATTACGAGGGTGGATTGATAAGTTTCCGGCCTGACCAAGAAAAACAACGTTTTTAAGAATTTTTTTTTTTATTTCTCAACATGATCTCTTCCAAGGCTGATACATTTCTCATAGCGGTGTTCTAGTCTAGTAATGCCATCTCTATAGACTGATTCGTCAAGCTCCTCAAAATACCCATTTGCAGCAAGCCATCTTTTGAGGTTAGGAAACAGATAATAGTCACTCGGGGCTAGGTCTGGAGAGTAGGGAGGGTGCGGCATCAATTCAAACTTCAGATCGTTGATTTTAGCTATCGCAACGATTGACTTGTGCGCTGGTGCGTTATCGTGATGAAACAAGATTCTATTCTTCGCCAGATGAGGTCGTTTAATTTTCACCTCGTTGCTCAAACGTTGCAATAAGTCTGCGTAGTATTGACCAGTAATAATTTTACCCTTTTCAAGGTAATCAATGTATATAATACCCCTTGCATCCCAAAAAACAGTAGCCATAACCTTGTTCGCTGAAAAAATTGTTTTTGCCTTCTTTGGAGTTGGTTCCCCTGGTCCAATCCACTGTTTAGACTGTTCTTTGGTTTCAGGAGTGTAGTGGTGGACCCAAGTTTCGTCAACGGTTATGAATCGACGCAAAAATTCGCTTGGATTACGCTTATACGTCAAATTGGCGGTAGAAATGTTTTTTCGAATTTCGAATTTTCAAGAAAAACACAGAGGCGTCTTGTTCAGTGTGCTCTCAAATCTAAACTAACATGGCGATCGGGCTGAAACTATAGCTACAAGCTATCTAAGGATGGTACTATAGAACGCCACCTCAAGGTAGGCCTAGTGGCGCCATCTCTTGGTCAGGCCGGAAACTTATCAATCCACCCTCGTATGTGAGCTTTGCCAACTTGACAAAGGATGGAGGCAAAAATTTTATTTTTATTTACACATTTTACTTTGTGTTAAAAAAAACAAAATTTTATTAATAGTTCATATTTTATTATTTAATAAAATTTTGTATTAAAATAAATATATTTTTTTTCCAATAAATTATAAGTATTTTTTTATAATAATATATTTTTTATCATTTTATGTAAGTTAAAAAATTAGTTGTTTCAAGTTTTTTTAACAGAAAAATTTACTGAACATTTTATTATTTTATTAATAATTTTTATTTATTTTTTTTTATTGACTAAGTTAATTTTTTTAACATATCATATATTTGTATTTAATTAAAATGTTTTTTAAAAAAAAAATTATTTTTTTCCAATAAATTACGTTTTTTTATAATAATAATTTTTTTATAACTATACTTAAAAGACCAAATTTTTGTTTCATGCTTTTTAAACTGAAAAGTTTACTGAATACATTTTTTATTTATTTTAAATTGTATTAAAATTTAAAATTTATTAATTTAAAATGAATAAGAATAAAGCAAACCAATCTTGACTAAGTTAATTTTTTAAGCAGTTCATTTTTTTTTTATTTAATAAAAATACAAAATATTAAAATAAAAATATTTTTTTCCTAATATATTATAAATAGTTTTTTTTAATAATGATTTTTTTATAATTTTATTTAAATGGAAAATTTTGTTGTTTCCTGTTTTAAAAATTTGCTGAATACATTTTTTTTATTTTGAATTGAATTATTTTTATTCCGCTGCCTATTCAATTTGTGTACATAAAATTTATTAATTTAAAATGAATAAGAATAAATTAATTAAAAAGTTATATGGAGTAAGCAAAGCACTCTTGACTTAGCTAATGGGAGCGATTAATTTACTTTATATTATATTAAAACAAATTATAATAAATATAGAAAAGCTTACTTACCTATATAAATATGAATTTTTTTAATTAAGAACTTACCCTAAGTTAAAAACGATTTCATCGAAAAGTTTTTATTTTTATACTATATCAACTTTTTTGTTTGTATATATATATTTTTTAGTTGTTTTATTTAATTTTTGAAATTTTTTGATTTATATAAAAACTATTTTTTATTTATTTATTAAACAGCACCTTCCTAATAAAAATTTTAGTACGAGCTAGAATTGGCATTAGTGTGAGCCTTGTGCTAAATTTATTTGGTAATACATTTTCAGATTTTTGCTTTACATTATTTATATAAAAATTATAAAATTCTTAGTTGTTAGTAAACGCTTAAAAAATTATGCAATTTCTTTTTTAATTAAAAATTTACTTTAAATTACAAAAGGTTTCATCTAAAAATATAAAAGAAATACATTTTTATACTATACCAATTTAGTATCTTTTTTTATAACATTTTTTAGTTATTTTAAATAATTTGTAAAATTTTTTTTAGTTATAAAATACTTTTTTTAATTTAAAAATTAAACCAAATTTTTTATTTTTTTATTTGTTTCATTTTTTAATGAAAACATCTTTAGAATTTCTTTAATGTCAAATAATAATAAAAATTTATACAATTTGATTTTAAATAAAAAATAACCTTAAATTAAAAATCATTTTTTCACCCAAAATTATGAATAAAAATTTGTTATGCATATATTACAGTTATTTTATATTAATTATATTAAATTTTTATATATTTTTTAGTTATTTTATTTAATTTTTGATATTGTTTAATTTATATAAAAGTTATAAAATTCTTTTTTCAATTTAAAAAATTAAAATTAAACTAAATTCTTTTCGTTTTACATTTTTGTTTAATTTTTAAATGGAAAAATATTTAGAATTTTAAAAATGTTCAAAAATAATGAAAAATTATGCAATTTTATTTTAAATAAAAAATAACCTTAAATTAATAATGATTTTTTCACCGAAAGTTATGAATAAAAATTTGTTATGAATATATTTTAGTAATTTTATTTAATTTTTTATATTTTTTGACTTATATAAAAATTATAAACATTTTTTAAAATTGAAAATAGAAGAAATTTTTTCGTTTCTTATTTTTTGTTTAAATGGAAAAATATTTACAATTTTTAAAATATCGAAAAATGGTATAAAATTATACAATTTTATTTCAAATTAAAAATAACCCTTAATTATAAATGATTTTCACCCAATATTATAAAGCATATAGTTTAGTTATTTTATTTAATTTTTTATTTTTTTTAATTTATATAAAATTTATAATAATTTATATAATTTATAATTTAAAAAATTAAAATAAAAGCAATTTTTTCGTGTTATATTTTTTGTTTTAATGGAAAAATATTTGGAATTTTGAAAATGTCGAAAAATAATAAAAAATAATTCAATTTTATTTTAAATTAAAATTTACATTAAATTTAAAATGATTTGTACACTCAAATCTATAACAAAAATATAACAATTGTTTATGAATTTATTTTATTTAATTTTCGATATTTTTGCATAAAAAAGTTGTAAAAATGACAAAATTATTTTTTTAATTTACAACACGAAGCTATTTTTTCTCTTTTTTTATTTCATTATCAATTTGGTATTTTTATACCCTGTACCGTATGGTACTAAGTGTATATTAAGTTTGTGCAAGCCGAAAATGTATGTAACATATAGAAGGAGACACCCCAAAGTTACCTAGAATATGATCAGGGTGAATAGAGAAGTCGATATACCCATGTCCGTCTCTCCGTCCGTCCGTGGGAACGCCTCGATCTCAGATATGGTAAGAGCTAGAGTTACCAAACTTTCACATTAGATCCCATATTATTCCATAGGAGGCAAGTTTATTTTATTTTTTTGATATCGGGGTTAAATTATATAGCTCCCATAGGGGTGTTTGAGACGACCTCGACAAAAAAAAAGCGTTTTAGATGAATAATTCGATTGTTTATAAAGATATCGTAACCAAATTTGGTATTCGAAAGTTTTTTATAGTTCCCAATCACTCTACCAAATTTGATCAAAATCGGTTGACTATATCATATAGCTCCCATAGGACCGATCGGCCAAAATAACTTTTTTAAAGAAAAGTTCGCTATATTTCGTTTTTTAATTAAGATATCGTAACCAGATTTGGCGTTTGGAAATTTTTTAGACCACTTAAGCAATGTGCCAAATTTTAACAAAATCGGTTGACTATATCATATAGCTCCCATAGGTCCGATCTTCCAAAAAATCGATTTTTTAACAAAATTTGTTGTGTTTCGTTTGTTTGTTAAGATATTGAGACCAAATTTGACATTCTTAAGTTTTTTATAGTTCCTAAGCACTATACTAAATTTAATTCAAATCGGTTGACTAGTTCATATAGCTCCTATAGGACCAATCGGTCCAAAAACACGTTTTTTATACAAAATTCGATGTGTTTCGTTTTTTGTAAAGATATTTGAACTAAATTCGGCATTCAGATCTTTTTTAAGGTATTTAAGAACTGTGTCAAATTTTATTGAAATCGGTGGAGTATATCATATAGCTCCCATAGGAATGATCGGTAAAAAAAAATTTTTGCTTAAAAATTCTTCTGTTTTTGGTTTTTTGTGGAGAAATCGGACTTTATTACAAGCTAGTGGTACAGGGTATCCTAAAGTCGTCCGCGCCCGACTTTACGTCCGCCATTTTTTTGTATATATTTTTTAGGTAATTTATTTAATGTTTTATATTTTTTGATTTATAAAATTCTTTTCTTAATTTAAAAAATTAAAGTAAAAGCAATTTTTTCGTTTTATATTTTTTGTTTCAATTTTTAAATGGAAAAATATTTAGAATTTTAAAAATGTCAAAAAAATAATGAAAAATTATACAATTTTATTTTAAATAAAAAATAATCTCAAATTAAAAATTTTTCGTGCATATGTTTTAGTTATTTTATCTAATTTTTGACATTATTTGTTTTGTATAAAAACTATAAAATTAATTTTTTAGTTTAAAAATTAAAATAAAAGCAATATTTTTGCAATTTTTTTTTTATTTATTTTTTTTTTAATGGCAAAATATTTAGAAAACTTTTACTATTTTTTAAGCATTCGATTTAAAAATGATAACCAGCATATTAATTAATTAATAATTGTTATTAAAATAGTTTTTTTTTTTTTAATTTTGTATTTATTTTCAATTGAAATCTGTTATTTTTGTTGAGCTTTAATCAATGTGAATTTAAACATTCTAAGCGGCTTTTTTATGTGTTTAATTAAAGATTATTTAAATCTCATAATAATTCACAATTAATTACTTATAATTAATTAGTTAACATTTTAAATTTTTTATAATATATACATAGACTATTTTGTAGTTTATGTTAAAGTTGTTTATTGCAGATTATTAACATTTCATATTAATTAGTTAACATTTTTTTATTATTAGAGTGTCATCTTGTATTTTCTGGAATCAATACGTCTTTCTCTGTTTTATTCGAATGTCTGTCCTCAAATGTGCTACTTTGGTAATTGATTTTATTAAAGATTTTTATTTTAATTAAATAATTTTATAATTATTAATATTACATTCTAGGGTCGTAGTCCTCAAAAGCCATAAATCGACTGTAATTCTCCTTAAGGATAGCGATTAAAAATTATACGTTTTTAGCCATAGAATTTTAGATGAAGAGTTTAGTTTTGGATTGCGTACATCCTTATAGGCGTGACTTTGGACTTGAAGCGCAAACTACTTAGGAGAAGTTTGATTTTTGGGATCGAGAAACCAATGTAATCTTGTAGGATTATAAGTGATTGTTTCTTAGACCAGAGATTCCTAGACTCACTTGGACTTCGAGGTTCTATCTTAGGATGGGAAATATTACAATTCATTCAAAAGAGCAATTGAAATATGAGTAGTTATCCATAAAAATAATGTGAAATTCAGCTGTTTTCTAAAGTTTATGAAAATAAATTAGTGCAATGTGAAATTGATCATCCTAATTCGAACTCAAATAATTATCCTGCAGACAGTCAGCTTCAACACTCAAACAACGCCACGACGTAGTTCTGAGCAAATCAATTCCGCTTTCACTTTCACTTTCGCCTATTCGATTTAGTTTCATCATACTTCCGTCACTTTCGTCCCACTGTGCGCAGTTGCTGCAGCTTTTGTTTTAATCTCAATGAGAGCGTTTTCTTCGTCAAATTTAATTAAAGCAAACGCAAGGCGTGCGCTTTGTGCGCGATAAAAATCGCGCCCGAACGTGACAAACGGCGTTGTCATCAGGAATGGTTAAGGCGCTGGAGGTTGGGTTTGAGGAGTGGATGAGGGTGCCGGAACACGAAGACGGAATTGGTGACGTTGTGTTAAAGTCTAAGGCAAACAAAAGTCAAGTCAAGTTGAAGTTGCGCTCCTGTTGTTTGGCATTGTGCGTGCTTTACGGTAAAAGCAATGCTTTACACTGGAAAAAAAAACCCATCTACAGGATTTCGAATCTTGGGGAAATAGGAGAGGGGAGCAACTGAAAAATGTGGAAAAAATTAAATGAAGCAATCTTTTGGAATAAAATGTAGTGAAAATAACACTGAAAAAAATATAAAGAATTCTGCGCGTTAATGAAAAAAATTGTTCTTAAAATTAAAAAAAGTTTTTTTAATCAATATTGAACAAAAACCATGTGATTCATATTTTCGCCGTATAAAACAGTGATTTAAAAAATAGCTATTGACGCATTTAAACATAAGAAAACTTTATATTTTGTTTAAAAAAATTAAGTTTTGTTAAAAAAGCTCTTAATTCTTTAACTAAGATAAAAAAATGTAAAAAAAAAATTCCTCTCCATTGAATAAAATCTAAAAATATATATTTTTGTAAATTAAGCTAAAATGCTTTATATTTAGAAATTGAATATTGATAAAGTTTTTTTTTACCATATCCAGCTAGACGCAGTATTACAATTATTTTTTGATATAAAAAAATTTAATTATTTAAAAATAAAAAATAAATCAATTTATTTTATTATATATTTTAAAAATTGTTTGAGCATTTTTCGTACCTTTTCCAGCTGCGCGCTGTAGCTGTACAATTCTTTTGAGGTTTAAAAAAACAAAAATTTTTTTTTTATTAATTTTAAAATAAAAATAGGAAACAATGTATTCTATTATTTATTTTAAAAATGGTTGGCGCGTTTTGCGTTTCCTTATCCGACAAAACGCTGCATTACAATTATTTTTTATTTAAACCAAAATCTTTTTAATTTTAAAATAACGAAAATTAAACTATTTTGTTTTATTTATTTTTTAAAGGCTCTTGTTCGCGATAAGTTAAAATAACCAAAACAGTGTTTAAAAATTAACTGTCTTAAATAAGTAACTTTTAAACAAATCTTAAAGTTCTCTTAAAAAAGTGATGGTTAAAATGACAAGAATTTTATATTTCGGAGCAAACATGCTTTAAAAATATTCATTTAGTCGCAATTATTACACAGGTCTACAAATACAGGGGTCATGTGAGTTGTTGGAAAGCTAAGGGTTATCGAAGTAACTTGGTGCGTAGAATCCGAATCCGGCGTCAGAACTGGCCCATCACGTCAGGGTTTTGAGATATTTGAGGTTATGTACCCAAAAAACGGCGTTTTTTCCTACTTTTGAGGTTATGTACAGGGAGATATTTTGAGATATTTGAGGTTATGTTATTTTTTGGGTACATAACCTCAAATATTTCAAAATCCTGACGTGATGGGCCAGTTCTGACGCCGGATTCGGATTCTACGCACCAAATTACTTCGGAAATGACTCTTAGATTTCCAACAACTGAGCCATGTTGACCTGTGTTATTATTATAATTTGAAAAATAAAAAATGATTATTTATAAAAGGAAACCAGTTTTGAAAATTTTTATTTAGGCGCAATTTTTATTATTATTATAATTTGTAAAATAAAATTATAACAAAAATGATTTTTTATGAATTATTTTTATTTATTAACAAAATATAACGCTTAATTTTGGGATTTTAAATATACATTTTGCAATAAATTTAATAAATCCTAAAATAATTTTTTTTTAATTTTTTATCATAAAAATAATAAGTAATATATAATAAAAATTTAAAATAAATGTTTTTGATCGAATTATTTACACTATTTGTAAAACTTTTTTTATATTAAAAATTTTAAATTAAATTTCTTAAGTTAAAAATACATTTTGAACCAAGTTTCGCTTATATTAATACCTTCCCATGAAAATAAGTTTTTATTCAAAATATTTGTATTGAAATAAAAACAAAAATTATAAATTTGACAATCCTTATAAAAATAAAATAAGCCATAGCATATGTGCAAAATATTAAAATTTTAAATAAAATATTTTGTTCTTTAATTTTAAAACAATCAATTTTCAATAGTTCGACTAAAAAGTATAAATTTGACAATAATTGCAAAAATAAAAAAGCTTTAGTGTTTATTATAAAAATAATATATATAATAAAAATTGAAAATAAATATTTTTGGGAGAATTTTTGTTTAAAAAATAATACAAATTTTTAATTATGTTTTTTAAATTGAAAATACATTTCAAATCAAGGTGTGCTTATATTAATGCCATCCCATGGTAATAAGTATTTATTCAAAATATTTTTATTAAAAGAAAATAATTATCTACATTTTTTTTTTAAATAAAAATTATAAACTTGAAAATCCGTACAAAAATGAAACAGTTAAGAGCAAATAGTAAGTATATGTGCAAAAAGTTGAAATGTTCAATAAAAAATTAATTAAAATTTTTTTTTATTATTCATGATTTGTTTCAGTAGTTAGACTAAAAAACAAAAGTTATAAATTTGACAATCCGAAAAAAATTTAAATGGCCCGTAGCAAATAACTATAAATGCAAAAATTTTAATTTTAAATTAAAAAGTAAGTATTAAATTTTTTAGTTTGTTAAAAAAAAAGTTCATCGCAACTAAGTATATGTGCAAAAATCAAAATTATAAATTTGGCCGTTAATTTTTTTTAAATTATAAAAATTATAAATTTGATAATATTTAAAAAATAAAATATATAATAGCAAATAATTAAATATGCAAAAATTTAAAATTTAAAATTTTTTGTGACTTTAATGATTTTTTCAATAATTGTTAGACTAAAAAATAAAAATTAGAAATTTAATTATACTTAAAAAAAAAATTCATAGCATAAAAGTATATGTGCAAATATCAAAATTACAAAAGAGATTTAAGTTTTAATTTTTTTTAACAGTAAGATTTTTTTAATATTTGTAAGACTAAAAAATAAAAATTCTAGATTTGATAGTTCGTAAGAAATAATTCAGTTCATAGCAAATAAGTAAATGTGCAAAAATCGAAATAATAAAATAAAAATTTAGTTTTAAATTTTCGTTTAACATTAATGACTTTTTCACCAATTTTAAGGCTTAAAAAATTTATAAATTGAATAATCCATAAAAAATAATATAATTCATAGCAAATAAGTATATGTGCTAAAATAAAAATTTAAAATGAAGTATTTTTAGCATTTTTTAGCATTAATGGTTTTTTTCATAGTTGTTGAACTAAAAAAATAAAAACAATATAATTCATAACAAATATGTATATGTGCAAAAATCTACATAAAAAATTAAGTTTCTAATTTTTTTTAACATTAATAATTTTTTTAATAGTTGTTAGACCAAAAATATAAAACTTATAAATTTGATAATCCGTAAAAAATAAATACTTGCGCAAAATTTAAATTTAAAATTAATTCTTGAATTTCTGTGTGACATTAATGATTTTTTAATAATAATAATAATCCGATAATCTGTAGAATCTTAACTAAATCATAGTAAATATGCATGTATAAGTGCAAAAAAAATAAAAATTAATCTAAATTTTAAATTTAATTGTAATTTTTTTTGACATTAATAATTTTTTTAATAGTTATTAAACTAAAACAAAAATTATAAATTTAATAATCCGTAAAAAATCAAATAATTTATAGCAAATAAATATAGGTATGTGTAAAAATAAAAAATTTTAATTAAGTTTAAGTTTTAAATTTTTTTTAACATTAATGTTTTATTCGTCTGCCAGTAAAATTTAAGACTTATTAAATTGATTGAGAGGATTTTTTTTGACGATTTTTTCTGTATATTTTTTGAAGAGTATACCCTTAAGGTCTTCCGTAGATCTAAATACCAATAACACAGGTCTACAAATACAGGGGTCATGTGAGTTGTTGGAAAGCTAAGGGTTATTTCCGAAGTAATTTGGTGCGTAGAATCCGAATCCGGCGTCAGAACTGGCCCATCATGTTAGGATTTTGAGATATTTGAGGTTATGTACCCAAAAAACTGAGTTTTTTCCTACTTTTGAGGTTATGTACAGGGCGCAAAAAAATCTCAAAATCCTGACGTGATGGGCCAGTTCTGACGCCGGATTCGGATTCTACGTACCAAATTACTTCGGAAATGACTCTTAGCTTTCCAACAACTGAACCATGTTGACCTGTGCAATGGTATTTTCAGGACTAAAAAGGCCTTTGTCTTGTGGGTTGGGTCATTTACTATTATTATTATTTTTTTTACTAATCAAAATATATCAATTAATCTTGTTAGAAAAATTAATAAGGACACTAGATGTCTTCCTTTATCCTGTAAATCCTTCCCCTCATACCGCATAATTGCAGAAAATATATTTTTTGCGCATAAGTTTTCAAAAATCGCTAGAGGCTGGTCTAAAAACATCTCAAAATCTTAGTATAATAAGTCTTTGTCAAGTTATTTTTTCCAGTGTACTAGCTTGGTTTATGCTGATGCAGCACAGCAATATCCAATTCATCCGAGCAGGATGCCAGCGCTTGACTTCTAGCAAACAGCTTAGATAGGACTAGAACCAGTACCAGAACCAGTAGCAGGAACAGTACCAAGTTGCTTGCCAGCTTGATCTTAATCTTGCCCCTACTCCGCTTGTGGCCTTTGTTTGCCTAAAGCGTGCCTTAAAGTTTGCCTTAAAGCTTGCCGTTGCCACCTCTCTCTGTGGCTCTAACCACAATGTACTCTGTGTGCCACACACACACACACACACATCAAACAAGCACACACAAACACACACAGAGTACGTCTTGGCCGCCATTGCGAACGCCACCGCCATTGCTGCTTGCTGTTGTTACTGCCATTTTGGCCAGATTTATTCATTAGCGTGGCAACAAATTACCAGCTTGTGTTTTTGGTGCTAGCAGCAGCTCCAAATGCATCAAATATTTACACGCTTCGTTCAGCTTGGTTCGTGTCCAGGCTGGAAAATTGAGTTTTAAGCAATGGAGAACAAAGTGTAGCTGGTAGGATGGGCGTGGGCATGGGCATGGGAATGGGCATGGGAATGGGCAGGGGCATGAGGATGTGGTTCAAGTTGAGAAGACTGAGGCACCGGAAACCATAAGAATGAGTAGCTGTTAACTTTGCTCCTGTTTTTTTGTTTTTGTTGTATTCTTTTGCAATTTGCACTCAATTGCAATTTCCGTGTCAGAGTCGGAGCTGACTTTTGGCGTTGCCGGTGCGGCACGTGCAACGCGAATTGTGTGCTGCCCTGCCACCCCCTCTCTCCCGCACAGAAATTTGTTTTGGCATTTTGTTTAGTTGTTGGCTTACTGCTTTCATATATATGGTAGGTATATAAACATATATATATATATACGTCTATATATATTGTTGCATGTATGCAGTTGTTTCTGTAGTGTTAGTTGTTGCACTTTTAAATATCAATATAAAACGTGACGCAATAATTTTGGCCACAGGGCGTTCAGCGCCATTGCCACATGATGACGATGAAGATGATGGTGGTGGTGGTGGCGAAGGCGGGTGTGGCTGCAGCTGTGCATCCGTGCGGAATGTAAATTTAAAGTGTTGCAACAGTAGCATTAACCAAGTCATGTTTCCTTTGGAGCTGCTTGTGAAATTCTAAGCAGGCAATCGAGAAGAACAGAAATGCACATCGATAAAAATCATTTTGATTCGTAGCATAAAATCAAAAAGATGAGACAACAATTTCTAAAAGAATAGCAAAAAGAATCTGGCAAAAGTCTAAATTATGTTTAGAAAAAAAAAATTTATAATTGGCTGTGCTGCGGAAAATGAATCCGAACATTTTATGCGTATTATTATTTTCGATACCGAATGTTTGGTGCCACCGATTTCCGAATGTCTTGTCGCAAGATGCACGGGTAAAATTTTATTTGCAAAAAACCGATTTTTGTGAACTTTGACCTTAAATTTTTAAAGACTGCGTTATGATACTCATTGGCACTTTTAAAATTCATCTTAAAATGTCAAAACCATTATTCATGTCAAGTTTGAAGTTATTATCTTTCAATTGGGAAAAGTTATGCTGATTTGTACCTTTTCGATGACGGTTTACTATGCGAGTTGTCATCACAAAAATAAGCATAACTTCTTCAGTTCTAGGAGTTACCGCATTTTTATTTTTGCATCTCTTTCAGCGAATTTCCACGCATAAAATGGCATTCACACTTTTTGTGGTAGATCACTTTTCAATTTTAAAATTAAAAATTATAAAAAATTAAAAAAAAAAGTCTTAAAAATAAAAAAAAATATATTTTTTTTAAATTTAATATTTTATCTGTCATGGTAAAAAAAATTCGCGTCAATATCTTTATTCGTTTAGAAGATATGGCTTATAAAAAAATAGTCTAACAATGAAAAACCCGATATTCAGTTATCGATAACTCGATAAATAATGGGAATTTTGCAACAAAATTGGGCGTGGTTACTATTGGCTAGTAGCTCTACCAACTGTGTAAAAATCATCAAAGTCGTAGAAGGTCGCCAAAAAAGTGGCCCGCTTCACTTATTTTCGCCGTATATTATTCTTTTTTTATCACTTCTCAGCTGCTCAAAAAAAAATGTGAGTACTTTTAAAAAACCTACGCTCTTTACAGCAGTGCTTAACAGCTGATAGCTTAACAGTGGTGGATTAACAGGTTTCTGTTAATGTGCATTTGTGCGTGCATGCAGCTTGTAATTCACAGCTAGTTTAAGCAGTGCCTGCCTTAAATGACATTAATTTTTGCAGACGTTTATTCGCTTGCTTTGTTTTCTTACTTTTTTAATTTGATTTACAAATAAAATCTGACTTTTTATCCAAGCATTATATGGCTCGTGACTTTTGTCCACACGTAGGTCCACCTCGTCAACATTTTTGTTATCCTCGTAGGAACGAGTCTGCTTGGTATCAGTCTTGGGCTGCTGAACGAGTTTCAGCTATTGCGAATCTTCGGGAGTAAAACACTCCAGCTTCTTCAACGTCTCCATAACTTGATCTGGATCTATTGGGTATTCCTTCTCCCTGTTCGTTTTTTTTTTTTTTTAAATTACTTGAATTTTTTTTAATAAAAAGCACACGTTGACTTTTGAGAAAATTTTAGGTCTTACAAAATTTAAGGTCAAGTCTGATTTGCGTCTAGCGGGTCTATTTAAGCTGCTGACTCAGTCAAAGTTAACGTTGATTAATGTTTACTTTGCATTTGGCTCGTCTCTTAATCTCTCTCTCTCAGACAACAAAGAACGATCTTCGTTATGTGTATGTGTAACTGTTGTTCTCGCTCTTTTGCTGAATCTTCACTCGGCGTACGGTAGATATACTGGCTTGAACTCCTAATTTTAACCGGGTATTCACCGCAGAACGCATTGAGTTTGACGTTCCTCGGAGTGTTCTTCGCTTTTCGCAAGGCGGGAGTGCGAGGCTAGTCTAATGGGATTTTTTATATTATTTCCATAATTTTTTCTTTACAAATGTTAGATCATAACCCTTAGAATTATATTATTTTTATTTTCTTTACTTCTTGCAATTGAATTAATAAAATATTCAAGGAGTATTGAATTACTTAATTAAAATAAGTACTCATATATGATGATACGGTATCCGAGAGTGGCGCAATATGTTGTTGGAGTTGGATTTTGTAGCCTGCGCTATTTATGAAGAAAATTTTAATGATTTATTTCTTGTTCGTACATTAGTAGTTTTTTGTAAAATAATCATCCACATTTGCATTTAAGGGGGTATGTAAAAGACTTAACATTTCTTTTGAATAACATATCGTTAATTCTGTGTTGAATCTTACATGCCTAAAGGATGCAGCTAGTGAATCTAAAGAGGCTGCCTGCATATTAGAAAGGTCCTGGTTTTCCTTTGATCGTGATATTTTACAAGTATTTATGGATCAAAATTTTTTATAATCCTTGTTTCTTGATTCCTGGGCTTCTGCTGATATCTCCCCAACGGGAAGGAAATGATATTCTATTATAGATTGGCCATGTGCCAAAATTTTGTAAGGTGTGGGAGTTAGTTTCTTTCCCGGTTATTTTTCTACTAGCAGCTCTGCAGTCTTAGTCGCATGTTCACCAAACTTGCTGCCTTTAATTTTTTCCTTACAGTTCAGGATATTTAAAATAATATATTTTAGATATAATAAAATAAAATAAAAACAAGACTATGCTATTTCAGAAGGATTCAGGAAAATATATACAATTTTGAGGCCTATTACTATTTTTAAACATTACATAAAATGTTATTTTAGTTGGTACCTAATATTTAATTGTAAAGGGAAAGGTTGCATACCTATATTCGGATGATTTCAGTAAAATACCTGAACATACCAAAAAATTTGAATTTTTTTAATAACACTGGCCTATACTCATTTTGGTGCCTAAGAATTTAGACCAGATTTTGGGTATATTTTGTGAGCTGATACGAAAATATCAGTCACATTTTTCATATCAGCTCTTGTTTTTAAGAAAGAATAAAAATATACATTTATTAAAAAATATTAATTTATTTGGAAATTAGACATCAAGAAAAATTTTTTTCAGGGATTTCTTTGAGTGAGATTGTCCTGGACAATCACGCATGAGTCCCCAACAATAATCAGCCATCATATGAATATCCCATCTGCCTTGGTACCGGTGCTCCATTGTTTTTATATCTTGGTGGAAACGTACAAATTGTTTTTCGCTGAAATCTCCTAAATTATGCTCAAAATGGTTAATATGACTATGGAGATAATGCACTTTCAATCTCATATTACAACCCAAATTGTTGAAGTTCAGCAGCATTTCCTCGACTAATTTTTTGTAGTTATCTGCCTTATAGTTACCAAGAAAGTTCTGTACAACGACGACAGACGATTTCCACGCCAGTTTTTCTATTTCAGTCATAGAAGCTTCAAAATCCGTAGAGCTTTTAATCAATTGACGTATCTGTGGCCCATCAAATATTCCTGCCTTTAATTTTTCAGTACTCAATCCAGGAAATTTTTGAGACAGGAACTTGAAGCATTGACCATTTTTGTCAAGAACTTTGACAAATTGTGTCATGAGCCCTAATTTTATGTGTAAAGGTGGAAGAATGATTTTTTCTCGTGGAACTAAAGGCTGCTTTATGACATTCTTTTCACCCAGAACAAGGTTCCTGATAGGCCAATTTTTTTGAGTCCAATGACTAGATCTAGCTCGACTGTCCCAGAAACAAATAAAACAAGGGTATTTTGTATAACCACTCTGTTGGCCCAACAGAAAATTGACCATCTTCAAGTCGACACAAATCACCCAATCATGTTCAGAATATTTTATTTTTTCTAAAAGAACAGATATTACCTTGTATTCTTCTTTCATAGATGTAGAGTGTGCAAGTGGGATAGGAGCATATTTATTGCCATTGTGTAAAAGGACTGCCTTGAGACTTCTTTTACTGCTATCGATAAAAAGACGCCAATCACTTGCATGATAAATCTTCAAGCCCATGAAAGTCATCAGTCGGTTCACGTCATGACAATATACCAAATTTTCATCAGAAGAAAAAAATTGTAGTAAGTTCTGTTCTCTTGTGCGATAGAAAGTGATTTTTACACCAGAAGAAAGGCAATTTTTTTCTTTCAATCTTGATGACAGCAACTCAGCACGCTCTTTTTTGAAAGATCTAAGTCTCTAATAAGATCACTAAGCTCACCTTGAGAAAATGTTGAATTTTCAGGTGAATGAAATACCAACCTACATTATATCAAAAACGTCTGGCACAACAAATGTGTTGACAAGAAGTCAGTGGAAGCTTTGGATAGAACAATGAAAGATCTTCGAGGCAGTTCAGAGTTATTCGGTGGTGCATCGATTTAACTGGCTGGAGAATTTCGACAAATATTGCCTGTAATTCCTAGATCAACCCCTGCTGATGAAATCAATGCTTGTCATCGTAAAACTAATGAACGTGTTCAATTGCTAAATGATGCATCTGCCGACACATTTTCGAAACAACTATTAAAAATTGGACGCTTTACTCAGTCGAAAGAAGATATGATTGCTAGTGTCTTTCCAAACATATCACAATGCTACAAAAATCATGTTTCGCTGCTAAAATAGCGAAAAACAAAGACCTCAGTGATTTGAACATAGCCATACAATCAAATATTTCTGGCGATTTGGTTTCGTATAAGTCTTTAGATACGGTCATTAAGGAGGAAGATGTGGTTCATTATACAACGGAATTTCTGAATTCTTTGGACTTGCTCGGATTACCACCGCATAACCTCGAATTGAAAATTGGTGTTACTATCATTATGCTACGTAATATCAATCAGTCAATAGTTGTTGTAATGGTACGAGACTCGCTGTTAAAAAGTTAATGGCAAACGTGATTGAAGCAACGATTTTGACTGACAAATTCAAAGATGGGGACGTGTCCATACCTCGAATCCCTATGATTCCATCTGATATGCCGTTTGAATTCAAGCGATTGCAATTTCCAGTTCGTCTTATCAACAAGGCGTGAATTTGAAATATCCTGTTTTTTTCACATGGACGCGTGTCGGAAAACTGTCTATAAAAAAATTGTATACCATAGAGCTTTGCAATAAAATTGTATTATTTTAATTCATTAAAAATTACATGATTAAATAAAATATACAGATTTTTTTATAAACATTTGAACGTAATTAGAACATCAAATTAAAAAACTGTGTGTATGTACTGGCGATCAAGATTTAAGCCACGCTGCGGAAAATTTTTATAACATCGAATCTTTATCCGAATTCTCATCTATATTTTCATAATTTTTCGGCGGGATTGCTTTATCTTCGTCAGAATTTAGCTTGGAGCTCAAAATGCCACTTTGCTGTTGTTGCTGCCGCTTCATAAATTCGCATTTGACGCAGGCTCCATGATAATTTAGATGAATCCAATCTTGTTGATCATCCTGCAGCTGCTCCAAACTATTATCCGGTAGGCGGTTAAGTGCATTGCTTATCTTTAAATTCAAAAGACTATATTGAGCCGCATTCTTGTACTGCCGGTGAAGATCCTCCTGCTGCTTCAGCTGCTCCAGACGGGAATTCAACTTTTCACGCTCCAGCGCCAAGGCCACCTGATCGCAACGCAATTGTTCTTCTTTGACTTGCAATTCCTTGCGTTGCTGCTTACGTTGCTGATCGTACAGATCGTAAAGCATGCGCACATTCTTCTCATGACGATCACGTTCCACTTTTATAATATGTTGCAGACATTGCTCGAATTTAAGATCGAGTTGCTTGAATTGAGTTTGAAAACTGGGATCCAAGAACTTGAAATATTGAAGTGCAGTGCTTAAGAAGCGGCTCTCACCATCCACATTGGACCATTGTTTGAGTTCTTCTATTGCATTCAATGTGTCACGACAGATATGGCTCGCTATTGTCTTATGAATGTCATTGTTCAAATTACCTTGGTCATACATTGAGGGAACTACTGACATTTCGCTAAGATCTGAATCACTCGGACTCCAGTGCTCCAAGTCCTCTAACTTTTTAGATTCTGCTGCTAGATCATGCATTGTTTTTAAAGACTGTGCACTTTTGCATTCACTAGCATCATCAGCGCCAGTGAAAGTAGTCGATAAGTCTATGCTCCTATCATCATTTTTAAGGGTTTTATAATCGCACACCAACTTTTCCAAGCATATATTTTGATTTTCCAAATTGGTAAATGGCTCATCCAAATGTCCTAATTCTTTTAGCTGGCTGTACATCAACAGCATTAGACAGTTACGCGCATATTTCTCACATTTTGGTGCTTTCGTAAAGAGCTCCAGCCAGCTGTGACTGATAATGACATCCGTATTACTAAGTTTTTGGGCATAAACATCACCCAATTTATGCAACTGTGACCGGAAATGTACATCCAAATCATATTCGCTAGGAACAGACATTTTATTTTATTTATTAGTTTAAGCCAATACTAGAAATATATTATTTTTGACTTTATACAACAAAATTTGAATACTATTTAAAAGTAAACTATTTTGTAGCAAATGCGCTGCGAAGCCGGCAGGGAACGCTAGTTAAAAAAAATATATTTTATTTTTAAGTGCAACTTATTACTGCTGTGCTTAGATTGAAAATAATGTTTTCTGTCATAATTTCAAACTATATTTAAAGTTACAAAATTTGAACGCCTACTAAGCAACATTCTAGTTGGTATAAGGATTAAACAGCCTACTAATTTTTTAAAATTTCGTATGAACATTAAATTATTACATGAGATTACAATTACAATCTAGAGCACTAAAATACACCTACCTGGTGGGCCATATAAGAAATCCATATGCCAAGTTTGAATATCGTCGCTCTTATACAATAGATTTCAAGATCCACGAGTTCATAGTGAATTAATTTTAGCCTCAAAATTTAAAGTGGCATCGAGACTTAGATTCGATTTCGCAAAACTTAGCCGGAGACTAGAGTAGAGTAGAGTTTTCAGTTACTTGCAATTACATATTAAGCATTCCTGAGCAGTAATTGCGTAAAATTCTTTAATTTCCAATCATTTGTGCGTTCACTGTATTTAAATGAGAGCAACAAGTGTGCCGTTATAAAATGCTCTCTATTGGAAATATTGACTCGTCTGGAATATCAGCAATTGTGCATGTGCAAGTGAGTCAGCTACAATGTTTTATTTTTTATCGCCTTCACTTGTGGCAATGAACAGTTGTGAAAGCTTTTTGTGTAAGCTTTGCTCATCATGATAGACCAATCAGAAGATCACTCAATGCGTTGCACAGTGGTTCTAGTTGAAGAAAATTAATTCAAATCTTAATTAATTATATCCTGTACTTAAAAGTACAAAAGGTTTATTCTAGATTTGTGCAATGTATGTAACGGACAGAAGCAGGCTTGGCAGATCCCAAGTCCTTTATACCAAAATGCTTATCATAACCTTGGGTAGCGGTTGAGCCCGTCCGTCCGTTCATCTGTATGAACGCCTAGATCTAATAAAAAGAGCTAGAGATATCAAACTTTACCACCTGGTGCGCCTATTTCCTCAGAAGATGAAGTTTGTTGAATCCTGTCTTAATAGACGTACAGATTTTGGCCAGAGTTTGTCGTCGGCAACTATATTAATGCAATATTTTCAGCCCTAAAGTATGATTTTGGAGCTTCTGCTGCGTGATTTAAGGACTATCTGACTATATTATGAAGGTTTTTCGGCAACCGATTCGTTCTGAACATATGGTCACCCTTGTGTCTTGTATATACATATATATAGTGTTTATTTCCTTTCCTTTTTCCAGTGCAACAAAATTCTTCAATCTTCTATCATCCGATAACATTCTCTTAATTTCACTCCAATTCGTCTCACTCGCTTAAGGTAAAGGCACGTTTTGAAAAACTTACAGTCTTAAAAGAATTATCTCCGCGAACTGTACTTATGCAGAAGATGGTAGCCTTGGTCTTCTCAATACTTTGAGAATATTAAAAAATCATTAAAAAAATAAAAAAATTATTTCTTGCTCTAAGTTCCAGCTTGGAGTTCTAGCAAATATATATTACAAAATCATCTATCCTGCTAGTCTTGGTAGCGAATTTCAAGAAAAAACACTCTTTTAACTTCTTTCGATTTTCTACTTACTTTTTTGTCAACCATTTTTTTTTTATAATAATAAATAAATTAAAAATAATAACCCAGATGCGTTTAGTTTGCGCTTTAATTTGAAGATATAAGCGCTTTACTTGTATTAAATGTAAATAAAATATATATAAGAAGTAGCTACCATAACTCTTCGTAACGAAAATTTAAAGCTTCTGATCCTGCGCTTGCAGGACTTGGGCGCCAAAAAAATAAAGTTTTAATGCTTAAATAATTTGTGTTCTATTGCCTTTAGTGTTCGTAATCTTCTTTTTTTTTTTCTTGAATCTGGTACGGTTTACAACTTTTCCTTGCCAGCCTTCATATTTCCCTCGTCCATAACAACCCCTCAGTTTCCGGAGTGCCTACGATTTTGGCCATCTCATACTGCAAGCGGTTATTGTATGTACGACCCACCAGATTATACGACTCAGTAAAACGATCCACGCACATCGAAATGCACTTTTGTTCGTATCCGGCCAAGGACTGCGCTGGATGAGCAATGCACTTCTGGAAGCACTTTGTGGTCATCTTGTGTAACATCTCCTGTACGTTGGCCAGCACACCCTGTTGTATAATTTCGTTCTTCAATTTTTCCTTTTGGGCCCGCCGAGGAGTGAGGATTTCGTCAGCAGTGGTTGTGGACTCCATTTTGAATGTTTATGCAGACAAGTTCCTTGCTCGGTTTTTTTTTAAAATGTAATAGATTTTTGGGTTGAGTTTAAAAATATATTTCAATTTACTTGGTTGTAAAATCGAGGCCTACTGGCACTTAATAGTTCTTAAACAAGGCATGGAAAAATTTGATAAATTTTTAAAAACGAATTCGTCGAACTTAACAATCTATTTGAACTGACGACTTGCGATAGCTTTGACGTAAGAGAAGATGATGCAAAAAAGAAATTGAAAATCTACATACATATAAAAGAAAGTTATGCTGGTTACACCATTTATAACTCAAGAACGGCTGGACCAATTTTTATACCCTGTACCGTATGGTACTAAGGGTATATTAAGTTTGTGCAAGCCGAAAATGTATGTAACATATAGAAGGAGACGTCGGAGACACCCCAAAGTTACCTAAACTATGATCAGGGTGAATAGAGAAGTCGATATCATGTCCGTCTGTCCGTCCGTGTGAACGCCTAGATCTCAGAGATGGTAAGAGCTAGAGTTACCAAACTTTCACATTAGATCCCATATTATTCCATAGGAGGCAAGTTTATTTTATTTTTTTGATATCGGGGATAAATTATATAGCTCCCATGGGGGTGTTTGAGACGACCTCGACAAAAAAAAAGCGTTTTAGATGAATAATTCGTTTGTTTATGAAGATATCGTAACGAAATTTGGTAATCAAAAGTTTTTTATAGTTCCGAATCACTGTACCAAATTTGATCGAAATCGGTTGACTATATCATATAGCTCCCATAGGACCGATCGGCCAAAATAACTTTTTTAAAGAAAAATTGGCTATATTTCGTTTTTTAATAAAGATATCGTAACCAGATTTGGCGTTTGGAAATTTTTAGACCACTAAGCAATGTGCCAAATTTGAACAAAATCGGTTGACTATATCATATAGCTCCATAGGTCCGATCTTCCAAAAAATCGATTTTTTAACAAAATTTGTTGTGTTTCGTTTGTTTTTTAAGATATTGGGACCAAATTTGACACTCGTGAGTATTTTATAGTTCCTAAGCACTGTACCAAATTTAATCCAAATCGGTTGACTATATCATATAGCTCCCATAGGTCCGATCTTCAAAAAATCGATTTTTTAACAAAATTTGTTGTGTTTCGTTTGTTTTTTAAGATATTGGGACCAAATTTGACACTCGTGAGTATTTTATAGTTCCTAAGCACTGTACCAAAATTTTAATCCAAATCGTTTGACTAGATCATATAGCTCCCATAGGACCAATCGGTCCAAAAACACGTTTTTTATACAAAATTCGATGTGTTTTGTTTGTTTGTAAAGATATTTGAAATAAATTTGGCATTCATATCTTTTTTAGGTATTTAAGCACTGTGTCAAATTTTATTGAAATCGGTTGACTATATCATATAGCTCCCATAGGAACGATCGGTCAAAAAAAATTTTTGCTAAAAATTCTTCTGTTTTTGGTTTTTTGTGAAGTAATCGGACTTTATTACAAGCCAGTGGTACAGGGTATCCTAAAGTCGTCCGCGCCCGACATTACGTCCGCCATTTTTATAATCTATAGTTTGTTGGATTCGTCGCCGCCCTACTTAAGAGAGTAGCTAATAAAACATCCAAAAAATACCGACATATATCGAAAATCTTTATATGAGTGACTATTATGCTCATTTGTTGGTAAAATTTAAGCTCTTCAGCACTGATAGTCTCTGAGACAGATATAGCTAATCGGTTGTTGATGCTAATTAAGAGTATATATACTTTATGGGACTGCCACGCCTCGTTCTAACCATTTTGGCAGAGAGAACTAAAGTAGACAGAGGCGAAAATTCTCTCTTGCGGTGAAAGCACTGCTTGGAAATCGTTCACCGACTTGGGCGCGAGGGTTGGCTGTGAGTTCAAGCAAAACCAAAAATGTTGCGCTGTGTTGCTATATGAAGCATAGCAACACGAACGTGGTTGCGTTCGAACCAAAATGTTGCTTTGTGATGTCAAGATGTTGCTGCATGAGTCGGCATACATTTGCTTTGACATATCTTTATCATAAAAATGGCGGAAGTAAAGTCGGGCGCGGACGACTTTAGGATACCCTGTACCACTAGCTTGTAATAAAGTCCGATTTCTTCACGAAAAACCAAAAACAGAAGAATTTTTAAGCAAAAATTTTTTTTTGACCGATCGTTCCTATGGGAGCTATATGATATAATCCACCGATTTCAATAAAATTTGACGAAGTGCTTAAATACTTTAAAAAAGATATGAATGCCAAATGTATTTCAAATATCTTTACAAACAAACAAAACACATCGAATTTTGTATAAAAAACGTGTTTTTGGACCGATTGGTCCTATGGGAGCTATATGATCTAGTCAAACGATTTGGATTAAATTTGGTACAGTGCTTAGGAACTATAAAATACTCACAAATGTCAAATTTGGTCCCAATATCTTAACAAACAAACGAATCACAACAAATTTTGTTAAAAAATCGATTTTTTGGAAGATCGGACCTATGGGAGCTATATGATATAGTCAACCGACTTTGTTCAAATTTGGCACATTGCTTAAGTGGTCTAAAAAATTTCCAAACGCCAAATCTGGTCACGATATCTTTATTAAAAAACGAAATATAGCGAATTTTTCTTTAAAAAAGTTATTTTGGCCGATCGGTCCTATGGGAGCTATATGATATAGTCAACCGATTTTGATCAAATTTGGTACAGTGATTGGGAACTATAAAAAACTTTCGAATACCAAATTTCGATACGATATCTTCATAAACAAACGAATTATTCATCTAAAACGTTTTTTTTTTGTCGAGGTCGTCTCAAACACCCCCATGGGAGCTATATAATTTATCCCCGATATCAAAAAAATAAAATAAACTTGCCTCCTATGGAATAATATGGGATCTAATGTGAAAGTTTGGTAACTCTAGCTCTTACCATCTCTAAGATCTAGGCGTTCACACGGACGGACAGACGGACGGACGGATAGACGGACGGACAGACGGACGGATGGACAGACGGACAGATGGACATGGGTATATCGACTTCTCTATTCACCCTGATCATATTTTAGGTAACTTTGGGGTGTCTCCGACATCTACTTCTATATGTTACATACATTTTCGGCTTGCACAAACTTAATATACCCTTGGTACCATATGGTACAGGATATAAAAAGTGCAAAATTATGATTGAATAATAGATTAAATTTGCATCTTAGTTCAGCGCTTGTTAGTCAAGGCCGTCAGCACAAAGCAACATAGACCAGTGGTCGACACGGCCTTATCACGCTTATCACACAGTACGTGTACACGCACAGAATGTTCAATACAAACGCAGAAGTAAAATGCACATGTATATGTATATTTTGCCGATCGCTGATATAAAACTAAGAAGTGAACACATCATAGTTGGTGCGGGCGGGCAGAGTGAAGAAGGAAAATCTAGTAATGGCCGCCCAACAGGGCCTCGTCATGTTGCAATCGAACTCGGCTCTAGCTTCGTTTTCGGCTGTCGGCAATGTTCACAATTTCAGCCTGTAGGTCCCTGTTCTGTTCGAACCGTTATTAATAGAGATCCCCTATGCCTCTCTAAGGGGCCTAACAGGGAATCATTTCATTTTCATAGTGGATTGAGCAACTTTTTGTGGTGTTTCTGTATTTTCAGTTTTTTCCAGTGTAGATAGGTTTAGCTTTTCCAATTCCATATTTATACCTTTGTTAGCGCTGGCGATCATCTCAAAGTATGTAGTAACATGATCTTGTACTGCAGTTGGCAATAATTCCCAGGTGGATTTAGTGGCTTGTCTAAGGGATCTGTCTCATCCAGTCCAAGCTCATCATTGTCATTTTTAAATAATGCTGCCCCAAGTCTTCAACGTTGCCGACATTATTATAGCGCTTGTTGCTTTTACATATAATCTCCCCTTCTTCAATTTTATCAGAGGAATCTGTCACGATAAAAATTAAAGTGTCGCTACTTTCCTCACTCTCGGTTAGCTCGAAACTTGAAACACCAAAACCTTTTAAGGCGTTCCATTTTATCGTTTCGTCTCCTGATTATTGATAGTGGACCAATTTCGATCAAACTTCACACAAATTTGTGCTCTAAAACAAAATGCGATTGGCTTAAACTTGTTTATGATATTTAAAAAACAAAATCTTAATAGTTTTATCAAAATTATTCTATTAACCATAGCTCTCCGCCTCAGAGAAATATATTCCTAATAATAATATTCCTTAAATTATAAAAATAAAAATAACTCTAATTTATCTTACGTTTCTTTCATAAAATATTTCGTTTTTTTTTTTATTTTGGTACATTTTATGATGTATTCCATAATATTATTGTCAAGTTCTAAATATATAAAATGTGCTGCTAACTATATATCGTTTATCTAATCTTATCTTATCTTTGAATTTAATAAAAAGTTAAAATCACTTTTTTAAATTAAGCTATAACTCATTAAGTTTAAAAAACGAAATTTTGCGAATATATATTGTATATTTTTTTTCCATATGATTCGATCTCGATCTGCATCATAATTTTTAAAATATCGTCGCAGCAGTTTTCATCACCTTATCCAATTGAACCCTTTCAAACTGAAAACTTAAAGTGGAGGACTTTGGAAACAATATAATAATTTTACAAGTCTTTTTATAAACTTAAATCAAGTGTTAAAATATTTTAAATCGGTTAGTGGACTTAGCCGCAATTACCATATAGTTCCGATCAATGAAATAGACTCAGATATTTTTTTTAATTGTATTCGCAAAATCACAATAAGAATGAGTCATAAAAAACAATATTTTTTGTATTCTTCACGACTGAAATCTCAATCAAAAAAACAAAAATTGTTTTTTTTTATTATTTGGTTTTCTGTAGTTACATTATTAATGCAGTCATTTTTATTGGTCAATGAAATAGAGTCAAGGCCCAAAAAAGTATTTTAAATGACAACTTCATTCGAAAACTCTGAATACATTCGAATTTTTATGTTATTTAAGACTAAACTAGTAATGTGTATCCACCTTTATATGAAGTAAAATCATTTTTCAGTGATTCGACATCTTCAAATTGTCGTCCTCCTGCATAAACCTTGCCATCCCGATACATTCTCAATAATATTCCATTGAAGGAACATTTTTATCGCCAATCCATTTCTTTACTACTCGAGTATTGGGGCATTATCTTGCTGAAAAATCCAGGATAATGGCCCAAAAATGTTGGAAAATTGGGGAAATGTCTTTTTAAGAAGTTCCTTGTAGCGAGTGGCATTCATTTTGGAAGAAACAAACTCAATGTCGACTGGTCCAAAGTAAGAGATGGAACGCCACACCATTATGCCAACCTCACGACTATGGTGACGGGTCAAATGGTAGTCTACCTTTCTTATATCATCGAAGTAATTATTAAAGCCATCTGGTCCATCCAAATTAAAGCATTTTTCGTCAGAAAAAACGATATTGTTCCATTCGGTATTCCATGTCATATGATTCCGAGTAAAATCAGAACGAGCTTTCTTACGAACGTTTGTAAGCGATGTTGGTTTTTCAATCTTAATCTTTTTAGATGCTTTGCCTTCTAATCACTCGGCGTACGGTAGATATATTGGCTTGAACTCCTAATTTTAACCGGATATGCACCGCAGAACACATTTGACGCTCCTCGGAGTGTTCTTCGCTTTTCGCAAGGCGTGAGTGCGAGGCTAGTCTAATGGGATTTTTTATATTATTTCCATAATTTTTTCTTTACAAATGTTAGATCATAACCCTTAGAATTATATTATTTTTTTTTTCTTTACTTCTTGCAATTGAATTAATAAAATATTCAAGGAGTGTTGAATTACTTAATTAAAATAAGTACTCATATATGATGATACCGTATCCGAGAGTGGCGCAATATGTTGTTGGAGTTGGATTTTGTAGGGGTATGTAAAAGACTTAACATTTCTTTTGAATAACAAATCGTTAATTCTGTGTTGGATCTTACATGCCTAAAGGATGCAGCTAGTGGATCTAAAGAGGCTGCCTGCATATTAAAAGGTTTTCCTTTGATCGTGATATTTTACAAGTATTTATGGATCTACATTTTTTATAATCCTTGTTTCTTGATTCCTGGGCCTCTTCTGACGTCTCCCCAACGGGAAGGCAGTGATATTCTATTATAGATTGGCCATGTGCCAAAATTTTGTAAAGTGTGCGAGTAAGTTTCTTTCCCGGTTATTTTTCTATTAGCAGCTCTGCAGTCTTAGTCGCATGTTCACTAAACTTGCTGCCGTTAATTTTTTCCTTACAATTTAGAATATTTAAAATAGTACCCAATCTCTTAATAACATCTTCATCCACTCCAGTTATTTCTGACGTAGTTTTGTGTTCTTCAAAGAACTTGCGGGATGAGTTTCCATCAGTTGTATTACCATATCCATATTTGGGGCAGTCGACTTTCAGTCCAAGTTTCTTATTAAAATCTTCTTGTATTTTTTTTCCTGAAACTTTGTTTTTCTTTATCTGGTGTGTTGTCCTTAAATGAATCGTGAACTTGCGGAAGAGTATATGCAAGTTTTAATATAAACTCCGTCTAATTCTGGCATGCAATGGAGAAATACCAAATTCCACATTTTCCTCTTCAATAAAAGAATTATCCAAATTTAGAAAATCCTTTTGTGTTTTTTTACAAAAAGCACATGTCAAAGTAGATTTTGTGTTTGTCAGCTCGTTAAGAACCTTGCCGTCTACCATTGTTGGAAAAAATTCAAATTTCACAGCAATGGTTGTTCCTTTCTTGATTTGAATTAATGCAGGCCTTATATCTTCAATCTGTTTCCTAATGTCGGTTACTGTAGACCTGATTAATTCCGAAGATTCTTTGGCGTATTTAAACAATATCGGGCGACAATAGTGAACAGATGAAGGGCGCGGATTTTTCCAATGTTCGAGTGTTTCACTTTTTAGTCGTAGGGGGACAACAGACGCCTTGAACATGTTTGCATCTGTAATACCTTCATCATCTGTGGCTATTCTTAGCTTGTAAGCACTTTGGCCAGAAGATCCATCGTAGCCCCATTTGCTAAATAATGTGAGGTTTTCTGAAAGAGTCTCCATCTGATTTTCAGAAAAGCTTTCAATGAGGCGTTTTGCAGAATGATCCATGGGGTCTGGAAGTTTGACCTCTGCTGAGACTTCCGTCACTATCATTGGTTATGGTACTGCGTTCAGCTTAGCCGATCCAATTTTGTTGTATCCAGGAAGAATATTGACATTGTGCCGAATTAGCGAATCCCGCAATATAGTATATTTTCCCTTGGAGAGATTCAACTCCATAAACAATGCCAAAGCCTCTTCAGCGCTGTACTCCATAGGTAGGGAGTTTGGCGTTGTGGGGATGATTTCCTTTAGCATTTTAAGTCGCAAAGGGCTTGCATCAGCAACCGCTTTTGTTATATGCGACCTTATATTTTCATCAATCCTTCCTGTACTTTAATGATAGAGCCTCCGGTAGATGATCCGTGGATATATCGGCTGTGGCATCGGCAAGTTTTCTCTTTCGAGTAAAATTTTAGCACTCGTCCAAACATTTGGCAGGTCTTCCTCTTTTTCGGTGCGTAGACGTTTGAGGTTCTTCTGGCAAAATTTCAATAAGCGTAAGCCCTTTTAGCCAGTTTTCGATTTTCTTAACAAATTGTTCTTTGCAGCGATAAGAGTTTTGCCACTTTGCTTTTATTTGGGCATAAATAAGAGAAAGTTTGGCTTTTATCTATATTTGCTTCCTCAACGTTAAGTTCTTTCACGATTGCCGAAACGAACTCCTTCGGAGTTAAAATGATTTGCACTGAGATCAAAACTCATCCATATCAAATACGTGTTATATTTGCGATTATTTTGGCAACATGTTTTCCATTAAATCCACCTGAATTGAGAATAAAATATCAAGATCATTTATCAGAAGATATTTTGTTTCGAGTACGTCAAGCAGAACGTAATACTCGTATAGTGATGGAATTTAATTTAATTCATATTGAAGATCTATGGTTGGCGATGGTTTCTTCTGGGATAGCTGCTACTCTGTTGGATGGACGTCGAACGGCTCATTCAGATTTGAAGTTACCGTAACACCAACATACATTATATCAAAAACGTCTGGCACAACAACTGCGTTGACAAGAAGTCAGTGGAAGCTTTGGATAGAACAATGAAAGATCTTTGAGGATGTTCAGAGTTATTCGGCGGTGCATTGATTTAACTGGCTGGAGATTTTGGACAAATATTGCCTGTAATTCCTAGATCAACCCCTGCTGATGAAATCAATGCTTGTCATCGTATTTATGGAGACACGTGAAAACATTGAAGTTAAAAACTAATGAACGTGTTCTGCCGACACATTTTCGAAACAACTATTAAAAATTGGCCGTTTTACTCAGTCGAAAGGAGATATGATTGATAGTGTCTTTCCAAACATATCACAACGCTACAAAAAACATGTTTCGCTGCTAAAATAGCGAAAAACGAAGACGTCAGTGATTTGAACATAGCCATACAATCAAATATTCCTGGCGATTTGGTTTCGTATAAGTCTTTAGATACTAATTTTAATTAGAACATCATATTAAATAACTGTGTGTACGTACTGGCGGTCAAGATTTAAGCCACGCTGTGGAAAATATTTATAACATCGAATCTTTATCCGAATTCTCATCGGATATCATATTTTTATAATTTTTCGGCGGGATTGCTTTATCTTCGTCAGAATTTAGCTTGGAGCTCATAATGCCACTTCTTTGCTGTTGTTGCTGCTGCTTCATAATTTCGCATTTGACGCAGGCTCCATGATAATTTAGATTAATCCAGCCTTGCTGATCATCCTGCAGCTGCTCTAAACTATTATCCGGTAGGTGGTTAAGTGCATTGCTTATCTTTAAATGCAAAAGCCTATGACTATATTGAGTCGCATTCTTGTACTGCCGGTGAAGATCCTCCTTCTGCTTCAGCTGCTCCAGACGGGAATGCAACTTTTCACGCTCCAGCGCCAAGGCCAGATGATCGCAACGCAATTGTTCTTCTCTGGCTTGCAACTCCTTGCGTTGCTGCTTATGTTGCTGATCGTAGAGATCGTAAATCATGCGCACATTCTTCTCATGACGATCACGTTCCACTCCTATAATATGTTGCAGACATTGATCAAATTTAAGATCGAGTTGCTTGAATTGAGTTTGAAAACTGGGATCCAAGAACTTAAAATATTGAAGTGCAGTGCTTAAGAAGCTGCTCTCACCATCCACATTGAACCATTGTTTGAGTTCTTCTATTGCATTCAATGTGTTACGACAGATATGGCTCGCTATTGTCTTATGAAGGTCATCTTTCAAATCACCTTGGTCATACATTGAGGGAACTACTGACATTTCGCTAAGATCTGAATCACTCGGACTCGAGTGCTCCATGTCCTCTAAATTTTTAGATTCTGCTGCTAGATCATGCGTTGGTTTTAAGGACTGTGCACTTTTGCATTCACTAGCATCATCAGCGCCAGTGAAAGTAGTCGATAAGTCTGTGCTCCTATCATCATTTTCACGGTTTTTATAATCGCACACCAACTTTTCCAAGCATATTTTTTGATTTTCCAAATTGGTAAATGGCTCATCCAAATGTCCCAATTCTTTTAGCTGGCTGTACATCAACAGCATTAGACAGTTACGCGCATATTTCTCACATTTTGGTGCTTTCGTAAAGAGCTCCAGCCAGCTGTGACTGATAATGACATCCGCACGACTAAGTTTTTGGGCATAAACATCACCCAATTTATGCAACTGTGACCGGAAATGTAGATCCAAATCATATTCGCTAGGAACAGACATTTTATTTTATTTTTTTTATTAGTTTAAGCCAATACTAGAAATATATTATTTTTGACTTTATACAACAAAATTTGAATACTATTTAAAAGCAAACTATTTTGTAGCAAATGCGCTGCGAAGCCGGCAGGGAACGCTAGTTAAAAAAAATATATTTAATTTTTAAGTTCGACTTATTACTTCTGTGCTTAGATTGAAAATAATGTTTTCTGTCATAATTTCAAACTATATTTAAAGTTACAAAATTTGAACGCCTACTAAGCAACATTCTAGTTGGTATAAGGATTAAACAACCTACTAATTTTTTAAAATTTCGTATGAACATTAAATTATTACATGAGATTACAATTAATACATAAACAAATAAAACATGCATCTAGAGCACTATAATACACCTACCTGGTGGGCCATATAAGAAATCCATATGTCAAGTTTGAATATCGTCGCTCTTATAGATTTCAAGATCCACGAGATCATAGTGAATTAATTTTAACCTCAAAATTTAAAGTGGCATCGAGACTTAGATTCGATTTCGGGAAACCGGAGACTACAGTAGAGTAGAGTTTTCAGTTACTTGCAATTACATATTAACCATACCTGAGCACTAATTGCGTAAAATTCTCAAATTTCCATTCATTTGTGTGTTCACTGTATTTAAATGAGAGCAACAAGTGTGCCGTTATAAAATGCTCTCTATTGGAAATATTGCCTCGTCTGGAATATCAGCAATTGTGCATGTGCAAGTGAGTCAGCTACAATGTTTTATTTTTTATCGCCTTCACTCGTGGCAATGAACAGTTGTGCAAGCTTTTTGTGTAAGCTTTGCTCATCATGATAGACCAATCAGAAGATCACTCAATGCGCTGCACAGTGGTTCTAGTTGAAGAAAATTAATTCAATCTTAAATAATCATATCCTGTACTTAAAAGTACAAAAGGTTTATTCTAGATTTGTGCAATGTACAGAAGCAGGCTTGGCAGATCCCAAGTCCTTTATACCAAAATGCTTATCATAACCTTGGGTAGCGGTTGAGCCCGTCCGTCCGTTCATCTGTCTGAACGCCTAGGTCTAGGCGACTAAAAGAGCTAGAGATATCAAACTTTACCACCTGGTGCGCTTATTTCCTCAGAAGATGAAGTTTGTTGAATCCTGTCTTAATAGACATACTTCATATATTTTCAATCAAATTTTGGCCAGAGTTTGTCTTCGGCAACTATATTAATGCAATATTTTTAGCCCTAAAGTATGATTTTTGAGCTTCTGCTGCGTGATTTAAGGACTATCTGACTATATTATGAAGGTTTTTCGGCAACCGATTCGTTCTGAACATATGGTCACCCTTGTGTCTTGTATATAATATATATAGTGTTTATTTCCTTTCCTTTTTCCAGTGCAACAAAATTCTTCAATCTTCTATCATCCGATAACATTCTCTCAATTTCACTCCAATTCGTCTCACTCCCTTAAGGTAAAGGAACGTTTTGAAAAACTTACAGTCTTAAAAGAATTATCTCCGCAAACTGTACTTATGCAGAAAATGGTAGCCTTGGTCTTCCCAATACTTTGAGAATATTAAAAAATCATTAAAAAAATAAAAAAATTATTTGTGGCTCCAAGTTCCAGCTTGGAGTTGTAGGAAATATATATTGCAAAATCATCTATTCTGATGGTCTTGGTAGCGAATTTCAAGAAAAAATACGCTGTTAACTTCTTTCGATTTTTTACTTACTTTTTTGTCAACCATTTTTTTTTTTATAATAAATAAATTAAATAAAAATAATAACCAAAATGCGTTTAGTTTGCGCTTTGATTTGAAGATATATGCGCTTTACTTGTATTAAATTAAATAAAATATATATAAGAAGTAGCTACCATAACTCTTCGTAACGAAAATTTAAAGCTTCTGATCCTGCGCTTGCAGGACTTGGGCGCCAAAAAAAATAAAGTTTTAATGCTTAAATAATTTGTGTTCTATTGTCTTCAGTGTTCGTAATCTTCTTTTTTTTTTTCTTGAATCTGGTACGGTTTACAACTTTTCCTTGCCAGCCTTCATATTTCCCTCGTCCATAACAACCCCCTCAGTTTCCGGAGTGCCTACGATTTTGGCCATCTCATACTGCAAGCGGTTATTGTATGTACGACCCACCAGATTATACGACTCAGTAAAACGATCCACGCACATCGAAATGCACTTTTGCTCGTATCCGGCCAAGGACTGCGCTGGATGAGCAATGCACTTCTGGAAGCACTTTGTGGTCATCTTGTGTAACATCTCCTGTACGTTGGCCAGCACACCCTGTTGTATAATTTCGTTCTTCAATTTGTCCTTTTGGGCCCGCCGAGGAGTGAGGATTTCGTCAGCAGTGGTTGTGGACTCCATTTTGAATGTTTATGCAGACAAGTTCCTTGCTCGATTTTTTAAAATATAATAGATTTTTGGGTTGAGTTTAAAAATATATTTCAATTTACTTGGTTGTAAAATCGAGGCCTACTGGCACTTAATAGTTCTTAAACAAGGCATGAAAAAATTTGATAAATTTTTAAAAACGAATTCGTCGAACTTAACAATCTAGTTGAACTGACGACTGCGATAGCGTTGATGTAAGTGAAGATGATACATACATATAATAGAAAGTTATGCTGGTTACACCATTTATAGCTCAAGAACGGCTGGACCGATTTTTATAATCTATAGTTTGCTGGATTCGTCGCCGCCCGACTTAAGAGAGTAGTTGATAAAACATGCAAAAAATATCGACATAAATCGAAAATCTTTATATGAGTGACTATAATGCTCATTTGTTGGTAAAATTTAAGCTTTTCAGCACTGATAGTCTCTGAGACAGATATAGCTAATCGGTTGTTGATGCTAATTAAGAGTATATATACTTTATGGGACTGCCACGCCTCATTCTAACCATTTTGGCAGAGAGAACTAAAGTAGACAGAGGCGAAAATTCTCTCTTGCGGTGAAAGCACTGCTTGGAAATCGTTCACCGACATGGGCGCGAGGGTTGGCTGTGAGTTCAAGCAAAACCAAAAATGTTGCGCTGTGTTGCTATATGAAGCATAGCAACACGAATGTGGTTGCGTTCGAACCAAAATGTTGCTTTGTGATGTCAAGATGTTGCTGCATGGATCGGCATACATTTGCTTTGACATATCTTTATCATAAAAATCTACTATGAATTCCTTTCTATTTGACCTTATGACTTTATATGAACTTTGCGTATTTAGAATTATTTTTGACGTGACAACGTCTTAAATTAGGTTTGTATGGGAGGCACCATTGAAAAAATCGAACGATAAATAATCGTAACGATTATACTATCCCATACTATCGATACTATCGATAGTCTATCGATAGTTTTGGCATCTCTACTAACAAGCATAGTTCGGCCTTTCTTCTGTCAAACCATTCGTTTATACCTTTTTTTACTATTGCTTATTCCTTTTGCTTTGCAAAAAACACTTGATACAGCGTCGCGTCACTTGCTTTGTGTTTTCAGTGAGCTACGGTCCATCGCGGTTATTACCAAACTTATAGTTTTTCATTATTGTTATATAAAACATTATAAGAGTTAATAGTAAGTTATATTAACAATAGACAAAGTTGCGCTTAAAGTATATACAACAATACATATATAAAATAAACCTAGGCCAACGTATTAAGTGCGAAGGGCAACAACAAAGGCGACGCCGCGGTAAAAATTAATCGCAGCTGTTTTTGTGTGTGTTCGTACAAACGAAACGGCGTGGGGAGCGACAAACACGGAAATCAATTTGTACATAAGCGACACTCACACACACGCGTACACATTGCTGCTGGTGTACTTGTACATAAGTCAATACACGCATTGTGCCAATTGGTTTATAATCGATTTTGCAAAAGAAAGCAAAGGGAAAACAGGTTAGTAGCTCGTTTGATTTTCAAATTGATTCTTTAAAATTAAAAATTCATCCATTCAATTTCAAATGTTCAACAGGAATCACCACTCTTAAAGCAATGGAAACGGACGAGCAAATGCCTTCAACGTCCAGTACATCAATGGAGACGGAGGATATCGTGCCGTCAACGTCTGCAGTATCTTTCGTTGTTCCACACACCACCGCCAGAACGAATGCTCAGCGACAACGTGAGTACAGACAACGTCAAGCATTGACCAAAACTCCTGAAGAAGCAAGAGCCTTTGCAAAAATGCTACAAAAAAAGCTACGTACATCTGCTAACATAGCCCTCACCAGCGGTACGTCAGAGTCACCTGCTGCAACGTCCTGTTCTGTGGTGGAGAGAACAAGCGTTCCTGTCGTGGCGGAGAGAACGAGCGTTCCCCTAACTAACGCTCAACGGCAACGTGCATTCCAAAAACGTAGAGCTGCATCTTCTCGGACTGGTGTACAACCGAATACTTCTTCAAGCCAAACAGCAATACAACTGGAACAATCCACCTGGTATACCAAATGGTCATCGTCAATAAGGAGATTTCAATCTACTTTCCTGGACAACGATTTTGGCCATGCTTGCTCGGTTTGTGACAGATTGTGGTTCAAGAATGACCTTACAACCATCACTGCACTACAACTGAAGTAATCTCGGATAGGTACGTTAAGGAAAATCGGAAGAAAGTGTTTCTGCTGTAATGTGTCTTGCGAAAGTCAAGTCGATTGTTGTTTCTTTTAACGTAGTTGACTTAGAAACGTTTGATACGTAATCAAGATTATACGCATATTTCATGAAATTAAGAAAGGAGTTGTCACGTAAAATCTTCGCCCGTAAAACCGACTTTACAGGCACCAGTTTTTTTTTTCATGTGCATTGCAGCTGCTTTTTGCTTTGGTGTCACGCACGTAGGCGACATAGAATAAAAGTAGCACTGTTACCGATTTTTACTTGACAGATGATTTTACTGTCAATAATTGTTATTCAAAAAAACAATTGTCTAATACAATTAGAAAAAATGGCGGACGTAAAGTCGGGCGCGGACGACTTTAAGATACCCTGTACCACTAGCTTGTAATAAAGTCCGATTTCTTCACAAAAAACCAAAAACAGAAGAATTTTTAAGCAACAATTTTTTTTTTGACCGATCGTTCCTATGGAAGCTATATGATATAGTCAACCGATTTCAATAAAATTTGACACAGTGCTTAAATACCTTAAAAAAGATATGAATGCCAAATTTATTTCAAATATCTTTACAAACAAACAAAACACATCGAATTTTGTATAAAAAACGTGTTTTTGGACCGATTGGTCCAATGGGAGCTATATGATCTAGTCAAACGATTTGGATTAAATTTGGTACAGTGCTTAGGAACTATAAAATACTCACGAATGTCAAATTTGGTCCCAATATCTTAACAAACAAACGAAACACAACAAATTTAGTTAAAAAATTGATTTTTTGGAAGATTGGACCTATGGGAGCTATATGATATAGTCAACCGATTTTGTTCAAATTTGGCACATTGCTTAAGTGGTCTAAAAAATTTCCAAACGCCAAATCTGGTTACGATATCTTTATTAAAAAACGAAATATAGCGAATTTTTCTTTAAAAAAGTTATTTTGACCGATCGGTCCTATGGGAGCTATATGATATAGTCAACCGATTTCGATCAAATTTGGTACAGTGATTGGGAACTATAAAATAAATTCGAATACCAAATTTCGTTACGATATCTTCATAAACAAACGAATTATTCATCTAAAACGCTTTTTTTTTGTCGAGGTCGTCTCAAACACCCCTATGGGAGCTATATAATTTAACCCCGATATCAAAAAATAAAATAAACTTGCCTCCTATGGAATAATATGGGATCTAATGTGAAAGTTTGGTAACTCTAGCTCTTACCATCTCTGAGATCTAGGCGTTCACACGGACGGACAGACGGACAGACGGACATGGGTATATCGACTTCTCTATTCACCCTGATCATATTTTAGGTAACTTTGGGGTGTCTCCGACGTCTCCTTCTATATGTTACTTACATTTTCGGCTTGCACAAACTTAATATACCCTTGGTACCATACGGTACAGGGTATAAAAAGTTAAAAATTAAGATTGAATAATAGATTAAATTTGCATCTTAGTTCAGCGCTTGTTAGTCAAGGCCGTCAGCACAAAGCAACATAGACCAGTGGTCGACACGGCCTTATCACGCTTATCACACAGTACGTGTACACGCACAGAATGTTCAATACTACTGAGAGTACGTTAACTCCTCTCTTTCTTAAGAGAACCGTCCCGGTTCTTACGAAATACAGCAGTTACAATATGTAAGTCTTCTAATTGATTTTTCTTTTTAAAAAATCAGTGAAAAATTGTAATTTCAACTTCAAGGAATAGCGCAAAAGAGGTATAATATAGTGTAGTTTCTAGATACTTTTAAACTTATTCAAAATATTTATAATTATTTTAATTTAAGTTCACATTTTTGAGTGCTTATAAAGTAATACAACAAAATTTAGTTAACGGTAAATTTAGTACAATATTGTTCCAATTCAGTTAATTAGGGTCATGTTAGTTTTTAAGATTTCTTACATTTTAATATTTTTTATTATTTATTTATTCTAGAACAAATATTATTTATAAAATTATCTAAGTTTATACTTTATAGCAATTTGATCGTTGCGGAAAATATATAAATCTTTTCAGTAATTTGATCACCCAAGCAAAAGCGATTTTATGTCTAATTTAATATTTGATATTGTCTTTATGAACTACTCGATTTCTGCTTCTTATTTTAACTTTATTTCCCAAGTCTTCCATTACAACTTGCTTTTGTAAATATTATTTAATTTATTTCTTTCCCCAAATTTTTTCTCAAATATAACGTCCCCTGCATTATAATTTTTCATCCGCCTTTTCCTATTATGAAACTCTAGCATTTTTTCCTGATTTAATTTTAATAATTTGGGAATATTTTGGTGAATTACCCTGTTAAATAATACATCATTGGGCCTTTGTTTTGTTATGGATTGAATGCTCATGCTGTACTTTCTACAATTTTACAAGCTCTGATTATTATCTCAGAAAAATCCACTAACTCTAACTCTTCCCTAATGCACCTTGCAATTTCTATTATAGTAGAGTGTGCTCTTTCAACTTGCCCATTTGAGACGTAGGTCAATAAAATGTAAGCTGATTCCTAATCTTTGGACAAAAGACTTAAATTGTGCCGAAATAAAACTTGGCTCATTATCGAGAACAATGGATCTCGCATCCGGAAACACTTGCAGCAAATCCAAAACCTTGGCTTCCATATTTGATTTATCTTTAATCTCCTTTATAACCAAAAATTTTGAATACGCGTCGAGACATGACAGAAACATTAATTTATGTGCGTAAAAAATGTCTAGGTGTAGTTGCTGTCCTTCCTCTATAGGTATAGGAGCTTCTCCTATCGAAATAATTACAGAGTGTCTGTTATATTTATTTTTATTGCAAACATCACAATTTCTTATGAACTACTTTAATTTTTCAATCATTTTGGGCCAATAGTATAGTCTCGAAATCTGCCTAAAGTTTTCATCGACTCCTCGATGCGCTCCACTATCACCGCCTGATCCTCTTTGTTTGTTATATCAGTTACAAACACTTTGGTATACAAAAACTCATTCGTAAAATTCTGTTATATTGGGCTGAATATATTCCTTCAGCAACGTTATTAAATTTTCTATGGTATCATATTCTACAATGTGTCGTATTTTCCCGAAAACTTCAATAAAATCAAATTCCTTATTTTCGTATCAAGCATGTTTATGTAATCTTTTTCACCGTCTTCAACTGAAGAATGGTTTATGCGAAAACATATTTTACTTGATTTAGTGCTGGCTTTCTCAGTGTCCCTTGATACCAAGCTCTCATTTACATTCGAACACTGAAATTGGGAAAACTTATCTTCATTTTCACTACTCCGGAAATCACTTGAGAAAAACCCAACTTTGTTGTTTTCATTAAGGTATCATTCTAACAATGTGTTTTTATGTGCAGTTTGCGTATTTTCAATGTAAGATTTGTCGTAAAAAATTGAATGTCAAAACCATTATTCATGTCAAGTTTGAACCTATTATCTTTCAATACGGGAAAGTTGTGCTGATTTGTCCCTTTTCGATGACTGTTTACTATGGCGAGAATGCGAGGTGCCATCACAAAAATAAGCATAACTTCTACAGTTTTACGAGTTACACTCTTTTTATTTTGCGTCTTTTTCAGCGAATTTCCACGCTGACATTCACACTTTTTTGTGGGATAACACTTTTCAATTTTTAAATTTAAAATTAAAAATGATAAAAAATTAAATGATATTCAGTTATCGATAACTCCATAAATAATCGGAATTTTGCAATAAAATTGAGCGTGGATTCTAATGGCTAGCTGCTCTACCAACTGTGTAAAAATCATCAAAATCGGAGAAGGTCGCCAAAAAAGTGGCCCGCTTCACTTATTTTCGCCGATTGTATATTATATTTTTTTTCCAAATGATTCGATCTCGATCTGCATCATAATTTTTAAAATATCGTCGCAGCAGTTTTCATCACCTTATCCAATTGAACCCTTTCAAACTGAAATCTTAAAGTGGAAGACTTTGGAAACAATATAATCATTTTACAAGTCTTTTTATAAACTTAAATCAAGTGATAAAATATTTTAAATCGGTTAGTGGACTTAGCCGCAATTACCATATAGTTCCGATCAATGAAATAGACTCAGATATTTTTATACCCAGTACCGTATGGTCCAAGGGTATATTAAGTTTGTGCAAGCCGAAAATGTATGTAACATATAGAAGGAGACGTCGGAGACACCCCAAAGTTACCTAAAATATGATCAGGGTGAATAGAGAAGTCGATATACCCATGTCCGTCTGTCCATCCGTCTGTCCGTCCGTGTGAACGCCTAGATCTCAGAGATGGTAAGAGCTAGAGTTACCAAACTTTCACATTAGATCCCATATTATTCCATAGGAGGCAAGTTTATTTTATTTTTTTGATATCGGGGATAAATTATATAGCTCCCATGGGGGTGTTTGAGACGACCTCGACAAAAAAAAACGTTTTAGATGAATAATTCGTTTGTTTATGAAGATATCGTAACGAAATTTGGCAATCGAAAGTTTTTTATAGTTCCCAATCACTGTACCAAATTTGATCAAAATCGGTTGACTATATCATATAGCTCCCATAGGACCGATCGGTCAAAATAACTTTTTTAAAGAAAAATTCGCTATATTTCGTTTTTTAATAAAGATATCGTAACCAGATTTGGCGTTTGGAAATTTTTTAGACCACTTAAGCAATGTGCCAAATTTGAACAAAATCGGTTGACTATATCATATAGCTCCCATAGGTCCGATCTTCCAAAACATCGATTTTTTAACAAAATTTTTTGTGTTTCGTTTGTTTTGTTAAGATATTGGGACCAAATTTGACATTCGTGAGTATTTTATAGTTCCTAAGCACTGTACCAAATTTAATCCAAATCGTTTGACTAGATCATATAGCTCCCATAGGACCAATCGGTCCAAAAACACGTTTTTTATACAAAATTCGATGTGTTTTGTTTGTTTGTAAAGATATTTGAAATAACTTTGGCGTTCATATCTTTTTTTAAGGTATTTAAGCACCGTGTCAAATTTTATTGAAATCGGTTGACTATATCATATAGCTCCCATAGGAACGATCGGTCAAAAAAAAAATTGTTGCTTAAAAATTCTTCTGTTTTTGGTTTTTTGTGAAGAAATCGGACTTTATTACAAGCTAGTGGTACAGGGTATCCTAAAGTCGTCCGCGCCCGACTTTACGTCCGCCATTTTTTAAATTGTATTCGCAAAATGACAATAAGAATGAGTCATAAAAAACAATATTTTTTGTATTCTTCACGACTGAAATCTCAATCAAAAAAACAAAAATTGTTTTTTTTTATTATTTGGTTTTCTGTAGTTACATTATTAATGCAGTCATTTTTATTGGTCAATGAAATAGAGTCAAGGCCCAAAAAAGTATTTTAAATGACAACTTCATTCGAAAACTCTGAATACATTCGAATTTTTATGTTATTTAAGACTAAACTAGTAATGTGTATCCACCTTTATATGAAGTAAAATCATTTTTCAGTGGTTCGACATCTTCAAATTGTCGTCCTTCTGCATAAACCTTGCCATCCCGATACATTCTCAATAATATTGAGATCAGGAGTCTAAGGCGGCTACTCCATTAAAGGAACATTTTTATCGCCAATCCACTTCTTTACTACTCAAGTATTGGTGTATTATCTTGCTGAAAAATCCAGGAGTCAATGGCCCAAAAAAGTGTTGGAAAATTGGCGAACTGTCATTCTGAAAGCTCCTTGAATACGTTCGAAGTGGCATGCTATTTCAGGACGAAACTAGTAACTCGATGTATCCACCTGGTCCATGAAGTAAGAGCATTTTAACTCCACGCCGTTACGCCACCCTCACGACTATGTCGACCGGTCTGCATGGCAGCCTTGCCATCCCGATGCGATTCTCAATGATAGTGAGATCATTGGAGTCCAACGCGGTCCACTCCAAATTAAAGGCACATTCTTTATCGCCAGATCCACTGCTGTTACCACTCAGGTCTTCCGTGTCATTATGCTTGCCGAGTAAATCCAGAACGAGCTTTCTTACGGACGCCAGTAAGCGGTTGGAATTTGAATCTGTGGTGCCACGCTTCTAATCACTAGGAAGTACGGTAGATGATCCTTGGCGCGAGCTGCCATTCATCTTGGAAGAACCGGACTCAATGTCGACCGGTCCGAAAGCAATGAGCCGTGACGCCCCACGGACCGTTCTATGCCACCCGTCACGACTGATGTGTGAGGCTAGGTCAAATGGGAGTCTTCCTTATCTTATATCCATCGAAGTAATTCTTTATAAGCCATCATGGACCATCAGAATTATATTAGTTTCATTTTTCGTCACGAAACAATCGATATTGATCAAACATTCAAGGAGCATTCCATGTCACTATGATTCGAGTAAGTACTCAGATACGATGCTACCGTATTCGAGACGTGGCGCAATGCGTTGTTGGAGTGAGATTTTAGAATCTGTTATTAGATGTGAAGCGCATTCTAATGACTGTACTTCGGTCGTACGGTAGAGTATACTGTGCAATGAATCATCCACATTTGCATTTATAACCGGAGTGTACAGACCGCAGAAAACATTGAGTTTGACGTATCACAATCGGAGTTGATCTTCGCATGCCGTAAAGGACGCAGCTAGTGAATCTAAAGAGGGTGCCTGCAGTACTAAAAAGGTTCTGGTTTTCCTTTGATCGTGATTATTTCACATAGTATTTCTGGATCTAAATCATCTATAACCCTTAGAATTATCTTGATTCCTCGGCTGCTTCTTAACATCTCCCGCAACGGGAAGGCAATAAGATATTCTATTAGGAGTATTGGCCATGTGCTAAAATTTTGTGAAGTGTGGGACTCAGTATATGATCCCGGATACGGTTTCCGAGTAGCGGCTCTGCAGTCTTAGTCGCATGATCACCAAACTTGCTGCCGTTATCTGGAGTATTGTCCTCACATGAATCGTGAACATTGCGGAAGTAGTACCGCAAGCTTTTAATAATAAACTCCATCCACTCCACTTATTTCTGGCACGCAGTTTTGTGTTCTTCAGAGAACTTGCCGGATGAGTTCACAGCAGTTGTATTACCATCTCCATATTTGGGGCAATCGACTTTCAGTCCAAGTTTCTGTTAAAATCCTTCTCGTGTTTTTTTACAGAAAGCACTATGTCAACGTTGATCTGGAGTATTGTCAGCTCGTAAATGAATTCAACTTGCCGACGACCATAGTAAGTTATGTAACAAACTCCAGCATCTGTCATTCTATGCTAATGGACAGCACTAAATTCCAGAATTTTCCTCTCTTCAATAAAAGAATTATCCAAATTTTGAAAATCCTTTGTGTTTTTTTTACAAAAAGCACATGTCAAAGTTGATTTAGTGTTTGTCAGCTCGTTAAGAACCTTGCCGTCTACCATTGTTAGGAAAAATTCATATTTCACAGCAATGGTTGTTCCTTCCTTGATTTGAATTAATGCAGGCCTTATATCTTCAATCTGTTTCCTAATGTCGGTTACTGTAGACCTGATTAATTCCGAAGATTCTTTGGCGTATTTAAACAATATCGGGCGACAATAGTGAACAGATGAAGGGCGCGGATTTTTCCAATGTTCGAGTGTTTCACTTTTTAGTCGTAGGGGGACAACAGACGCCTTGAACATGTTTGCATCCTGTGGCCACCTCTCATCATCTGTGGCTATTCTTAGCTTGTAGGGCACTTTGGCCAGAAGATCCATCGTAGCCCCATTTGCTAAATAATGTGAGGTTTTCTGAAAGAGTCTCCATTCCGATTTTCAGAAAAGCTTTCAATGAGGCGTTTTGCAGAATGATCCATGGGGTCTGGAAGTTTGACCTCTGCTGAGACTTCCGTCACTATCATTGGTTATGGTACTGCGTTCAGTTTAGCCGATCCAATTTTGTTGTAAGTTTGACCCCTGCTGAGACTTCCGTCACTATCATTGGTTATGGTACTGCGTTCAGTTTTAGCCAATCCAATTTTGTTGTATCCAGAAAGAATATTGACATTGTGCCGAATTAGCGAATCCCGCAATATAGTATATTTTCCCTTGGAGAGATTCAACTCCATAAACAATGCCAAAGCCTCTTCAGCGCTGTACTCCATAGGTAGGGAGTTTGGCGTTGTGGGGATGATTTCCTTTAGCATTTTAAGTCGCAAAGGGCTTGCATCAGCAACCGCTTTTGTTATATGCGACCTTATATTTTCATCAATCCTTCCTGTACTTTAATGATAGAGCCTCCGGTAGATGATCCGTGGATATATCGGCTGTGGCATCGGCAAGTTTTCTCTTTCGAGTAAAATTTTAGCACTCGTCCAAACATTTGGCAGGTCTTCCTCTTTTTCGGTGCGTAGACGTTTGAGGTTCTTCTGGCAAAATTTCAATAAGCGTAAGCCCTTTTAGCCAGTTTTCGATTTTCTTAACAAATTGTTCTTTGCAGCGATAAGAGTTTTGCCACTTTGCTTTTATTTGGGCATAAATAAGAGAAAGTTTGGCTTTTATCTATATTTGCTTCCTCAACGTTAAGTTCTTTCACGATTGCCGAAACGAACTCCTTCGGAGTTAAAATGATTTGCACTGAGATCAAAACTCATCCATATCAAATACGTGTTATATTTGCGATTATTTTGGCAACATGTTTTCCATTAAATCCACCTGAATTGAGAATAAAATATCAAGATCATTTATCAGAAGATATTTTGTTTCGAGTACGTCAAGCAGAACGTAATACTCGTATAGTGATGGAATTTAATTTAATTCATATTGAAGATCTATGGTTGGCGATGGTTTCTTCTGGGATAGCTGCTACTCTGTTGGATGGACGTCGAACGGCTCATTCAGATTTGAAGTTACCGTAACACCAACATACATTATATCAAAAACGTCTGGCACAACAACTGCGTTGACAAGAAGTCAGTGGAAGCTTTGGATAGAACAATGAAAGATCTTTGAGGATGTTCAGAGTTATTCGGCGGTGCATTGATTTAACTGGCTGGAGATTTTGGACAAATATTGCCTGTAATTCCTAGATCAACCCCTGCTGATGAAATCAATGCTTGTCATCGTATTTATGGAGACACGTGAAAACATTGAAGTTAAAAACTAATGAACGTGTTCTGCCGACACATTTTCGAAACAACTATTAAAAATTGGCCGTTTTACTCAGTCGAAAGGAGATATGATTGATAGTGTCTTTCCAAACATATCACAACGCTACAAAAAACATGTTTCGCTGCTAAAATAGCGAAAAACGAAGACGTCAGTGATTTGAACATAGCCATACAATCAAATATTCCTGGCGATTTGGTTTCGTATAAGTCTTTAGATACTAATTTTAATTAGAACATCATATTAAATAACTGTGTGTACGTACTGGCGGTCAAGATTTAAGCCACGCTGTGGAAAATATTTATAACATCGAATCTTTATCCGAATTCTCATCGGATATCATATTTTTATAATTTTTCGGCGGGATTGCTTTATCTTCGTCAGAATTTAGCTTGGAGCTCATAATGCCACTTCTTTGCTGTTGTTGCTGCTGCTTCATAATTTCGCATTTGACGCAGGCTCCATGATAATTTAGATTAATCCAGCCTTGCTGATCATCCTGCAGCTGCTCTAAACTATTATCCGGTAGGTGGTTAAGTGCATTGCTTATCTTTAAATGCAAAAGCCTATGACTATATTGAGTCGCATTCTTGTACTGCCGGTGAAGATCCTCCTTCTGCTTCAGCTGCTCCAGACGGGAATGCAACTTTTCACGCTCCAGCGCCAAGGCCAGATGATCGCAACGCAATTGTTCTTCTCTGGCTTGCAACTCCTTGCGTTGCTGCTTATGTTGCTGATCGTAGAGATCGTAAATCATGCGCACATTCTTCTCATGACGATCACGTTCCACTTTTATAATATGTTGCAGACAATGCTCGAATTTAAGATCGAGTTGCTTGAATTGAGTTTGAAAACTGGGATCCAGAACTTAAAATATTGTAATGCAGTGCTTAAGAAGCGGCTCTCACCATCCACATTGAACCATTGTTTGAGTTCTTCTATTGCATTCAATGTGTCACGACAGATACGGCTCGCTATTGTCTTATGAAGGTCTTTGTTTAAATCACCTTGGTCGTACATTGAGGGAACTACTGACATTTCGCTAAGATCTAAATCACTTGGACTCGAGTGCTCCAAGTTCTCTAAATTTATAGATTCTGTTTTTAAGGACTGTGCACTTTTGCATTCACTAGCATCATCAGCGCCAGTGAAAGTAGTCGATAAGTCTATGCTCCCATCATAATTTTTAAGGTTTTTATAATCGCACACCAACTTTTCCAAGCATATTTTTTGATTTTCCAAATTGGTAAATGGCTCATCCAAATGTCCCAATTCTTTTAGCTGGCTGTACATCAACAGCATTAGACAGTTACGCGCATATTTCTCACATTTTGGTGCTTTCGTAAAGAGCTCCAGCCAGCTGTGACTGATAATGACATCCGCACGACTAAGTTTTTGGGCATAAACATCACCCAATTTATGCAACTGTGACCGGAAATGTACATCCAAATCATATTCGCTAGGAACAGACATTTTAATTTATTTTATTTATTAGTTTAAGCCAATACTAGAAATATATTATTTTTGATTTTATTCAACAAAATTTGAATACTATTGAAAAGCAAACTATTTTGTAGCAAATACGCTGCGAAGCCGGCAGGGAACGCTAGTTAAAAAAAATATATTTAATTTTTAAGTATTTATTCACTGCGACTTATTGCTTCTGTGCTTAGATTGAAAATAATGTTTTCTGTCATAATTTCAAACTATATTTAAAGTTACAAAATTTGAACGCCTACTAAGCAACATTCTAGTTGGTATAAGGATTAAATAGCCTACTAATTTTTTAAAATTTCGTATGAACATTAAATTATTACATGAGATTACAATTAATACATAAACAAATAAAACATGCATCTAGAGCACTAAAATACACCTACCTGGTGGGCCATATAAGAAATCCATATGCCAAGTTTGAATATCGTCGCTCTTATACAATAGATTTCAAGATCCACGAGTTCATAGTGAATTAATTTTAGCCTCAAAATTTAAAGTGGCATCGAGACTTAGATTCGATTTCGCAAAACTTAGCCGGAGACTAGAGTAGAGTAGAGTTTTCAGTTACTTGCAATTACATATTAAGCATTCCTGAGCAGTAATTGCGTAAAATTCTTAAATTTCCATTCATTTGTGTGTTCACTGTATTTAAATGAGAGCAACAAGTGTGCCGTTATAAAATGCTCTCTATTGGAAATATTGACTCGTCTGGAATATCAGCAATTGTGCATGTGCAAGTGAGTCAGCTACAATGTTTTATTTTTTATCGCCTTCACTCGTGGCAATGAACAGTTGTGAAAGCTTTTTGTGTAAGCTTTGTTCATCTTGTTAGACCAATCAGAAGATCACTTAATGCGTTGCACAGTGGTTCTAGTTGAAGAAAATTATTTCAATCTTAATTATTTATATCCTGTACTTAAAAGTACAAAAGGTTTATTCTAGATTTGTGCAATGTATGCAACGGACAGAAGGAGGCTTGGCAGATCCCAAGTCCTTTATACCAAAATGCTTATCATAACCTTGGGTAGCGGTTGAGCACGTCCATCCGTTCATCTG